>OZ023236.1:29198535-29241143 GCA_964006365.1 Trididemnum miniatum
TTTCTATGTGACATACCTGGATCTTGCCGCTTTCCGCTAACACTTACGGTTTTCCGCTAACGCCGTCTGTGTGAACCGGGCTTTAGAGTTGTCCGACTCTATCACGTGATTTCGTTTTTACGCATGGGTACTTATACATCGATTTCAGCAGACTACGGTCACATTGCATTGTGAAAAGTGACTAAAGCGTTCAAACGCCGAAGTTAAGCAAACGAATTGATTTCTTCATCTTTATCCTCCTATCACGAGAAAGCGGCGGAGGCGCTATGCGTAGGACGAATCCAGACTCGCTTAGGAGTTGCCTTCGTTTTCAAGTTTTCCGGTTGAATTTTCTTCTGACTTCTTTAATTTGCTGCTTGTTAGATTCCACCAAGCAGAGATAATCATCGTAAAGCATCTTATCCAAGGACGCAACAACGAGACTAAGTTGGGAGTTGAACCATTAACCTTGCGATTATGGTCGTCGTAAAAACGACGCTCCACACCATTGCGCCACGCTGCCGACAATTAGCTAAAACTGATTTCAATTACGTGAAGGATAGTTTTACAGACATTTGCAAGAGAATTTTTAGTGATTATGTAGCCTAGTTAGCCAAAACTGATTTTAACCGATCAGATGGCCGAGTGGTATAGAGCGTCTGCTTCTGGATCAGTAGACTTGGGGTTCGATTCCGAGTCGGGTCAAACCAATGACTATAAAATTGGTATTCACAGCTTCCCTGCTTGACGTTCAGCATTTTAGGGACAGTGTGGAGAAAGCCGGCAAGTTTACTTGTTGTGCCATTGGGAAAGGCACTTAACGGGCTACCCCCATCTTAGTGTGGTAGACAGATGGCCGGCAACTCCTAAGCGAGCTCGTACTGCGCTTCGTCGCTTTCTCGTGATAGGAGGATAAATATGCCAATAATAATAATAATAATCAGTGTTGCCAACTGGTATATTTATATACCAGATTTCACAAATCTGGTATATTTTTTGGACCGTTTGGTAGGTGAAATTATGGTTTGGTATATGTCCTTAAATTTGGTATATTTTTATGCCTTTTGGTAGTGTTTTTTTGCGTTTGGTATATTTCAGAAATTTAATATGACTGATATGTTGAAGATTACTAGAAAGCTCTTTAATTGCCGGATTACCTAATCAATCCTTTCTACGGATTTGAGCAATGCAGTTTTACATAACTGGCAACACTACTAGTGGCGATTTTTTTGCACAATGTGCCAATGAGGCAAAAGCTCTAAAATTTTCTTTTTCTGAAGCAATATGTTATTTGTCAATTGTGAAGAATGGATTGGCTAGCTTATAGTTTTGAGTGTTAAGTTGTAGCGTTGTAGGGTTTGGCATTTGGATTAAGGCTTGGTGTTCACATTGTATTATCAGCAGGCTAATTTGCAATGATTGGGGTTTGGGTTGAACAGTGGCGTAGCGAGGGTATCCTGCGCCCCGGGGCAAACAAAAATTTTGCGCCCCCTGTGTTTTACAATTCTATGATTATCTGTACCAGCAGATTCGTCTTGTCTTCGTATATCGGCCGATTAGTCTTTTTGCACAGCCACTACTTTTAGAATATTTTTTCATAAATTTTCTAGATTCATTCAAAAACACTTCAAATTGGGCTCGCCGTTTTCAACCCTGAGCTCCACTTTTTTTTTTTGGCATAATCTTCCTACTAGTTAAATCGCTAACAATGTAAACTCTAAAAACGCTTATCTGTTTTTACAAATTAGAGATATTTTATTTAACGGTGAGGCAATTTTTTTGAGCCAGAGGCGGGCCGGTGAAAACTTATCACATGCAATCCCTCGAGTACAATCAGAAGACATTGTGGAGAGAGATGCAGAACAAAATTGGCAGCTTTTTGCCAAAATTACAATATTTGCTTTAATACTGTAGAATAGGTCGTCCCAACTGAAGTCAAGGATACAAAAGACACACTACAGGACCCCCCCATCCAGGGCTTATAAGAGGGGGGCTGAAGATTACAGGGGGAAATCTGCCCCAGGCCCATGGGTGTGTAGGAGTCCATGAAAGAGCATTTTAGGGGCCCATCATAGAGGTCCCAAAGTAGTGTGGTGAAAGATTCCCTTAGCTGTCGAAGAGCCCCGGATTCCATTTGGATGCCCCGAATTATGGTTGAAGACCTTTTTGTTATTTTTGGAGAGGCCACATAGCCGTCAAGAGTTCCCGGTTTCCATTTGAGGTCACCGAATGTCGGGTGAAGACCTTTTTTTCGGAGACCACTTAGCCGTCAAGGGGACCAAGATTCCATTCAAGGGCCGAGAATTGTGGGTGAAGACCTTTCTTTTCTTTTTTGGAGACGACAACATCCCAACGATCGGCTAGAGGCCCACACTGGGGAATGCTGCCCACATCAAACTGCAAAGCTTTTTCGCACAAAATCTCAACAAGAAGTTTGACCGTCGATCTGAAAAAAGGCTATCCAGAAAACGGAATTGCATTTCATATAGGGCAATCAAGCGCTCAGCTGCTATTTTATCCTACGATACTGCAATTCTTTCACATTTTTAACGAAATTATCTCGGCAGCAGCAACGGGGTTGCGCTTCGCAACCCTTAAATTGCCAGATTTTTCCCTATTTTCTCATTCTGTGATTGCTGTCAAATATCCGCATTGGAAATCACAGTCTACACACCAATCACGGTAGCAAAACAATACAAACTACAAAAGAAAACACCCAGAAAAGACCATTGAGGCAAAGGTTCAGTTTAGTTAATGCTTCGCTTGATCGGCACTCTTCCGCTGTATTATCAGAATCGGCTTATTGGTTAAAAAAGTTTAGGATCACTGTGGTGTAGGTTTAGCACAGTATTACAGCGAGCGACTATACGCGTATCTTAATCGACTTACCAACAATCTTTAGCATTCATGTAACGCTAAAATAATGAAAATCTAATACTGTAGATACCTATCGCTTCTTTACTTTTCTTCTAGTGGAGTTTCTATTTCCTTCTGTTTAATTGCTGCAAAGTCGAATAACTATGCACGCGCAGTTTCAAACCTCTTTGTGATGTCATTATAGAGTAAACAGTCGATTTGTGATCGGGTGTAAAGAGTGATTTCACTTCTCTGCCAAAAGCATATACAGGTGTCAGGTGCATTGCAATAAATTGATTGTTTTAAAGCAGGGGTGGCCAAACTGTGGCGCATGCGCCATGCGTGGCGCATTGGCTACTCAAAAGTGGCGGCATTGCAACTTTTTGATGACAAGCCACTTCTACTCACTAGTTTTTTTTTTAATTTGCCCTCCACCGATATTTTTCAGTGGAAAACAGAACATCTGAGAGCGTGAAGACCTTTTTTATTTTTTGTTCTTCACCGACATTGTCAGTGGAAAACAGGACGTTGGAGGGCCTATGCGCACGCAGGGGAGCCACGGTGCCATGCCCCCCCCTTTGGCCCTGTAATAAGGTGCTAAAACCTTACTTTTAGTCTATAATTTCTCAAACTAATAATGGTTGTAGCCCCCTTTCACTTATTTTAGCCAAGCTTCTGCTTTTAGACATAAACTGTGAAAATATTTTTGCTTTGTTCGTAATGACTGCACTCATTGCACGCCTTTTTTCAAAAAAAAAAGTGTGCTAAAATGAGTGTTTTTTTATATTAAAACCGTAAAAATCCGTTGGCGGCTGGGGGCCACACCCCCAGACCCCCGGTTGTGATCCCCCTTTGCCAAATCCTGGTGCGCCACTGTCTGAGGGCGTGAAGTGAAGACCCTTTTTTTGCTCTTCACCGATATTGCACGCCCTTGTTTTAAAGAACTGAAAAGAAACGGATGCTTGATGTGGCGCATCTAAATCAAGGGTGAAAAATACTGGCGCATGGAATCAAAAGGTTGGCCACCCCTGTTTTAAAGTTTAGAAGATTACGTCGAAACTGAAGTGTATAAAATCACTGTTTTGTGCGCCCCTTTGGTGCGTGATTTGTGGTCGGAAGTAAGGCGTGATTTGAATCCTTTGCGAACAGCATACATTACAATACAGTAATCCACGAAGTAGTTTTTATAATCTGTGTGAATACGTCGAAAAAAGAGTATAAAAAGAGCTTCTAGGTACGCCCCTAGGTGGTGCGCCCCCGGGCACGTGCCCCCACTTGCCCCCTCGCTACGCCACTGTCGTTTTGCCCCGTGTCCCGTTTTGCCCCACCTTCCCCTACGGTGCGTACCAGTTTACTACCATCAGACGATGTCTGCCGCCGGTGCAATCTTGCTTGTGACCGGCTTTTTACCCTTGTGAAATTTTTGCAAGCCCCATTTTGGCGCCCCTGTACCATGGCGCCCGGGGGACATATGTACCCCACTGCCCCCCCCTACGCTACGCCTCTGGGGTTGAATGTTAAGCAACACTTACTTTTTATTTTTACAGATAAACTGATGATTTTTTTTCGGAATTTTGGTATATATTTGGTATATTTTTGATAACATATTTTGGTATATATTTGGTATATAATTTGGAACATTTTGGTATATTTTACTCTGCAAAACCTGGCAACCCTGATAATAATCAAACTGGTGAAGGATAGTTTTAGTGATTAGGTAGTTTATATAGCTGTACAGTACATCCTCGATTATCTGGTCATGTTGGGCAACCTTTTTGCAAAATCTTAACCGGATAAGCATTTGGCTGGATAAGAAAAGACCTTAAGAAAAAAGAACGAAAAAAACGAAGTTAGTATGAGAACAAGCTTAGCCACAAAACAATTTAAATGCTAAACGAAAGAGACATTTGGGTAAAGTTTAAAATCACATAGTTCAACAAAATAAGTTATTAAACAGTTTAACTTTCATCAGTACTATTGCTAAAAAACGAAAGGATGGAGGTTTGTTTGATAGTGCTTTTTCGCCTTTCAGCAGCAAACTCACTTGACCGGTTAATCGAGAAGCCGGATAATCGAGGGCCGGATAAACGAGGATGTACGGTACTGTACTTTAGCATGGGTTACTAAGACACCCTTTGTAGGACACAAACTGCATTTAGTGATAGACTAGAGTTCCAGTCTAAATGTCATTTCAAATCGAAATTGATTTCTATCATTAAAAATCTTGGAGCAATATTTTCAGGAATTTGATCCAAATTAAATTCGACATTTTTCTGAATGCAAAATATTTTACATCAATTATTTTTTGATTTTTTATGAGACCTTGGCTGTCAAAATAGCTATTAAAACTTATGGATCTCATTAAAAGTAGGGGACCTATCGCACAAGTTTTACTGAATTCAATCTTTTGTCCAACTGATTGGACAATACATTAGGCCAAATGCTTTTTGGTTTGTTGGACTTAGTTGTAACGACATCACTATCGATGCGGAAGGTGTGAGGTTCGCACCCTGGGCCGGTCAAATCGGACACAGTATCGCTAGGGTCTCGTCACCGCGGTGTTTTCTTCGAACTTCGAAGCTGAGTTGCCTGGGCGCTCAGCGGCGGAAACGGGCCCCGCTACTTGTTACGCGCTTTGGTGGAATACCGCGAGTATAATGACGGCTTGATTTTTTTGGATTTTATTTTGTGATGAAACTCTTCTGTACCAAAACAAAAAAATTCAAAATGCTCACGGTAAATTTATTTGCAGTTAAAAAATGTCATTGGCAGTAAAGTGGTGGCCTTCCGATCGCTACATAGGCTGATAGGCTAATTAAGCGATTTAAAGTAATTGCAAATGTTTCTTAAAAATTGTTGCTGTAATCGGAAAACGAACGAATGTTTATATGAAACGAATGTTAAGATCTTAATAGTAGACTCGCTTAACCACCAGTGCACAGAGATGGGCATTTATCGGTGATACCGGTATAGTTTCGATTTGTTGATTAAAGATATCACTTTTGTAGTACATTTTGTTATGGCCGATAAATTATCGAAATAAATGATTCTTTATGCACACAGTGTTCAAAGTTAGTGAGGTGGTGCTGTGGAAAAATACGCAGTGTCCATAAAGTCTTGTTGCAATTTACAAAAATGTCTCTTGTTGCCATGGCAGAGTTTGTGAACTGCTGTCTTTTCTTAAAAATCTAGAAAAATATTTTTGCAATTTGGCTTTCAAAAAAGCTTCATCAAACACATCGAAAATTTAATGCAGCATACGTATATCGGAAGAATTTATCGATTACCAACATCACTTCAAGAAATTGAAATTTACCGATTACAATCGGTATCGCCCTGGGAATTTTTGAAATTATCGGTTATCTGTACTGTATTTCTTGAAATATGAGCCACCTTCAAAGTGTCAGTCGATTACGCTGATCAAAGTGACGCGTGTGACCTCACGGAGCGAGCCGCTTTTTTAATCGGTTCGGTTAAGATTCGCAAGTACTCAAATTATTTGGTTCAGTTCCGGTTCGCTCTTTGCGATTTTGAAAAACACGGTTCAGGCACGGTGTACTCATTATTACTAACAGTGGAACCACTCTCTGTGCTCAGTGTCCGGAACGAAAGTTAGAGTTGAGAGTTCATCTGTTCAAATCGTGTTGCCCATTCCCGCACTGAGAAATAAAAAAACTAATGGCAAGCAATTTTATTGTATTTATTAGACTATAAACTGCTCGTCACTTTTTTTTCATTTCTTCTATGTAGTTAAACAATCTGCAATGTCTCCTTCAAAGTTTTAAACACAAAAAATAAAAACAGCAAGTTTTGGAAACGGCAACAATACAGATGAACTTCTTCAAAAAGCAATTATTACATCACAGGTTTTACAGTATTTTTGTGGACATCGTAGCAATGCTTTTTTCTTAAGTGAGCCCAGCACTGTAAGAACTATAAGTACACAGTGGTTCAGGTTCGACAAAATTAGCGTAAAACCGGTTTATAAAACCCCGGTTCGGCTTCAGTTCGACTCCCTGGTTTTTGCATTTGGAAAAACCTCTATCATAAATACTCTCAATAGCTTTGAAAAAAGCTGTTGTATACCAGAAGTTTTTTATGACGCGCTCGTCAAATATTAATAATGTGTGCTGTGCAAGCTTCCAAAGATCTCAAATTATCCAGCTCAATTTTTTTTTCTTTTAACTAAGAAAATCGACATTAAGGCTCAAAATTTGAAACCAACCTACTTTGTGCAGAAAAAACTGCTCGGGTAGCGTTACTTCATGCTGAAAATACTCGTTATCAAAAATGCTAGGCTTATTCGTTATCGAAAAAGCTACTCGTGTAAATGTCTACTGTTACTTTCTTTTACACCACTGCCTATTAGCCTACCTGCGTTAAGTATTTTTTGCTAAATATGCTAAAAGTAGTGGCGAATTATCAGGGTAGGCCATAAGTTTACTTTTCTTTGGCGCAGTGGCAGAGTATTACTAGTTGGTTGGCATTAAGTTTTTAAAAACAAATTCGTGCATTTCGTATTATGATTTCAAAGCAAATAAAAAAAATAATGCTGCTGCAAGCTGCAAGACTGGATTCAGACTTTCAGAGTTGCTGGATTGCTGCATTCTTATGCTGCTGCTGCTATTGTATCTTATGCACTGCGACGTTTCTTTGAGACAATTGATCTATTAGTATTGAAGCGTAACCATTATAATAAAAAAACAAAAATGAGAAAGAGTCGACAACTCTAACAGAGAAAACTCTGGTCCAGGCATCTCGGTTTTTCTTCATATGCATCAGAGCGGAACGGAGTGAACAACCTTGTGTATGCGAATGATGCTGTGACGTAACAAATCAACCTAAAGTTTCCAGCCATTACGTATATACCGGTAGTCTTTGGTCAAATTCATCGAATTGTTGATGAAATCTTAAGGGGGATACAAATTGTTATTATTATTATTATTGTTTTGCTTGCACAAGTTGTCGGTAGTTTCCTTTTTCTAGATTCTATTTCTATCTATTCTATTCTTTTTCTCTTCAATCTCTCTTTTGCCCAAGGTATTATTCCCCATCAATGGAAATCTGCCATTGTTGTTCCTATCTTTAAAAAAGGATCCAAGTATTCTCCTACAAACTATCGCCCTATTTCTTTAACTTGTGTGCTTTGTCGCGTTTTTGAATATATTATGTCGGAATCTCTGTTACACCACTTCATCAGTCACAATCTTCTTAGTCCTTACCAATTTGGATTTCTGCCTGGTCGCTCTTCTTGTTCTCAACTTCTCAGTGCTATCAACCATTGGTTTGCTTCTTTCGATGATCGTAAATCTATTCACATTGTTTACACCGATATCGCTAAAGCCTTTGACACTGTAAGCCATACCAAACTTCTTTCTGTCCTTTCTTCCGTGGGTGTCTCCGGTAAAGTTCTCAGCTGGATCAAATGTTTTCTCTATGACCGCGTTCAGTGTGTTTGTGTCAACAATCATTTTTCATCCTACTTACCTGTCCTTAGTGGAGTTCCCCAAGGTAGCATACTTGGTCCTTTGCTGTTTGTTGCTTATATTGATGAAGGTGTTAAAATATCGAATTACAAGGCACTAGTAATGGTATGTATCTCTATGCTGACGATGCTAAACTCTTTAGCAATAATATTGACAACCTGCAATCAGCATTAAATAGACGTTCTGCTTGGCTCTGTTCTCGTCAACTAAACCTTGCTCCTGCTAAGTGTGAGCATTTGCATATTTCTCGCTCTAATAATTCTTGGGACCACGATTTTCAAGTTTGTTCTCACAGTATTAAAACTGTCAAAACTGTTAAAGATCTCGGTGTTCTTATTTCCTATAATCTTAAATGGTCTCAACATATCCATCACATTCATTCTACTGCTTCTCTGTGTGCTTATCAGATCTTGCGTGCTTTTTCTTCTAAAAATGTTTGGACCCTACTTAAAGCTTTTATTACTTATGTTCGCCCCAAATTGGAATATAATTCCCCAGTTTGGAATCCATATCGTAAAAAAGACACACTTCTTCTGGAATCTGTACAAAAAAGTTTACCCGTAATGTGTTGTTACGCTGCAATATTCCATTTCGCTCGTATGCTGATCGACTAGATAAATTAGGAATTAAGTCTTTGGAGTATCGTAGATTACAATTTGATATTATTCTTATGTTTAAAATTTATCACAAGCTTTCTGACTTACAATTTGACAATTATTTTGAACACTGTGATAGAAAGTATAACTTCCGTTCTCATAACTTTCAAATTAAATCCAAACTTTGCACCAATACTGAACAATTTCGTAATTTCTTTTTCATTCGTATTATTAATGTTTGGAATAAACTACCTCAAGACTTAGTTTCTGCACCCAATATTGTTATATTCAGAAACCGTTTGAAAAACTTTAACCTTTATTCTATTGCTTCTCTTACTTTTTGAATTATTTTTGTTGCAGAGTTGCTGCTTTTCTTCATTTATATTTTGCTATTCTTTACAGTTATTTATAGTTTACTTTATTTATTTGTAGTTGTATTTTGTTGTGTTATTTTTCCTCACTTGTAAGTGTGCTTTGGCTTGTGACCACGCACCTTTGTGTTGTATCTTAAATTAAATTAAATATCTGTGTGTAAATTTATAGGTTTAAACTGGTTATATATAGTTTTTTGTTACAAGAAGTTGTTAAGTCAAAAAGCAATGGCCTATGCTTCATTTCACATCTCCAGTCTTTTGGATAAGATGAGTTCTCATGACAAAGATTACAGGTTTCAAATTTTTTGTGTTAAGTTGTACCTCACAGTTTGCCAACATTATGACGTTATGTGTATTGGTAAGGGAAGGCAATGTTTTGGAATTCAATTTTGTTATGGCAGTGGTTAAGGTTACGTGATCGTAATTTTCGTTTTCTGAATTCAAAGTTATGTGATAAGCAATTTTATTATATTTCGTTTCTATTCTATTATCTTCATGAATTCGATTGTTAACCGCAGGTCACAAGAATCCAAACCAAAGCCACGACGAGAATCGGACCTAAAACTAGTGCAGCGCTTCCCCGTACACGCTGCGCTCTATCGTTTGAGCTATCGAGAAGTTGTGGCAATCTAGCACAAAATGTCGTTTGTAAATCGATGCTCGTCGCACGACTCTCATGTAACTTTGAATTCAGAAATCGAAAATTACGGTCACGTATCGGTAACCTTAGCCACTGCCTTTTGTTATTTGCACAGATATTTTGCAACTAACAGACTAAGTTAGAAATGACTGCTCAGATGGCTGAATGGATAGAGCATTTACGCCCCAGTAGACTTTGTGTTTGATTTGAGTCACATTAAAATAATTCACGGTTTCCCTGCTCGACAGTTTGCATGGAACAGTCTAAGGGACAGCATCAATTGGTCAAGCATGATAATGCTATACAGTTAGAGGTACTCATCCCAGTGCTTTCAAAATGAGACGAGTAGTTCCAATCCACAAGAGTAGAACTAAGAATGCACGTAGCAGCTATAGACCCATGTCTTTTCCCAGTCCTTTCACGAAATTGTTTGAAAAATGTTTGCCTGAATGTTTGTACGCATATCTGGAAGAACTCAAACTGCTTACACCCAATTGGTTTGGTTTTAACTGAACTCTTCTACCTCACTTGCAGTAAGAGAACTAAATGACAATATTGTGCCTAAAGCCTCAAATTCAAAACAATTGTGGAAAATCTAGATGAGCAAAAAACTACATGTGCCATATTTCTAGACTTGAAAAAAGCTTTTGATACAGTTAATCGTCAGATTCTTTTGCAAAAACTTGAAAATTATGGGATATGGGGTTTGCCATTACAGCTCCTCAAAAACTACCTCTCCAATAGGTTTCAGTATACTGTGGTAAACAATACCATGTCTAAAATGTGCAATATAACCTGTGGTGTGCCACAAGGTTCGACCTTAGGTCCATTGCTGTTTATAAAATACGTAAATGACATGCCTAAAGCCTCAAAATTCAAAACAAAATTGTTTGCAGATGATGCTGTATTAGCACTGTCTGATGTATGGTATGTGAAAAAAGGCTAGACAAACAAATCAACATTGAAATTGATAAAATTGACCTGTGGATGAAACTAAACAAACTATCGCTTAATTACCCAAAAACTAAATTTGTGATAGTTAGACCTAGTCTCAAAAAGAACCCTTACAAATTTAAGATTGAAATAGGAAACCATGTTAAACAACAAGTACCGGTAGACCAAATTTAATATTTGGGTGTAAACTTTGATGAAAAACTATCTTGAAAGATTCATATTCCATACATTTGTAACAGGCTCTCTTGTGGATCTTGGGCATTGTTAAAGTTGAGAAATTATGTTGGCATTGATACCATACATTTAAAGCTGTATACTATAGCTTGATATAGTTAGTTAGTTGCATATTTATCCTCCTTTCACGAGAAAGCGATCAATGCGCTATACGAGCTCGCTTAGGGGTTGCCAGCCATCTGTCTACCACACCAAGATGGGGGAATCCTGCTAAGTGCCTTTCCCAACGGCACAACAAGTAAACTTGCCGGCTTGTTCTCCACACTGTTCCTTCAATGCTGAGCGTCAAGCAGGGAAGCTGTGAATACCAATTTTAAAGTCATTGGTTTGACCCGACTCGGAATCAAACCCGAGTCCACAGCTCAAGAGACAGACGCTCCATACCACTCGGCCATCTGAGCTGTTAATAATTATATTCACATATATTCACATCTCCAGTGTTGCATCTCTACCTGGGGACATGCATCAAAAACTGAGTGACGGCTTATTCTAGATTTGACCCAAAAACTGCCCTGGAGCCACTAGAATAGCTTTAAAAGCGAATAGCCTAGTTAGAATTATGACAACTAGTCTTTTTAGAGCTCATACAGCACTCTCTACAAACAGTTAAATATCCTGAAACTAAGTGATGTATTTAAACTGGAAATAGCAAAAAATATGTTTCACTACAATCAAAAATCAAATATAGAAACCACTAAGCACTCACAGGTAACACCCATCAAACAACTGCACCATCACAACACCAGACTTTCCTCATGAAACAATTACTTTCTCCCACGTAAAAGAACAGAAACAGACAAACAATCACTGATATTTATTTGCCCAAAAGTTTGGCAAGAAATCCCTGCACACCTAAAAGAGACAGATATATCCCTTCAAGTGTTTGGAAAGAAGTTAAAACAGCATTAAGCAACAATTACTGATAATGTATTATTTGCTTTGTTATCTTGATATGACCTTGACCATTGCTGACATACCGGTATGCCACAGCTTAGACATCATATATATATATTCAGATATTATATGTATTAAGTACTGTTATGTTATATTATAGTGTTAATACCTAAATGCCGGTAGTGTGATTTATGTAACATAATAGTGTGTATTATAATTGTAATGCGTAGATCGTAATATTTATACTTACTTATTTGTCCCTTTTCTGTTTTATTTATTTATTTATCCTATTTATTTTTTCGATGTACGTTTTTTTGTAGGTGGTAGAGGACTTAGAAGACCGTATGGTCATTTCCTCTATCTCCTTGTGTAATGTATGTGACATAGCGTTATTTATATGATATCATAGAATTTAATGCAGTAAATAAAATAAATAAAGTTAAAAGTACATCCAGAAAGAGCAAGAGTAAAGTTGTACTGGGGCTGCAGGTTCACAAACATTGTTGATCAAGTTCACTACAAGTTTTGCAAGCTTTGACGAAACAAACTACAAAACTCGCTTGCAATTTTTAGTTTGAGGAAATGTTGGGGGCTTGTTTGAATAAAGTCGTGGTTAGGGTTAGGCCCTAACCATCTAATCATTACTCATTACTCACTAGCGGTCCTTGTGCTCGTGATATACAGTATTTGCCTGTTATAAGATGCGGCTAAGTCAAACAAGCTCCAAATATTGTTCAGTGCTATTTTGATCGCAATTTGATGCTACTGCCTGGCTTGGTTGTAATGATCAGCATTAATAACATTCTGGTTTTTGTTAAAGGTTTATGGCAACAAACGATTTGATGACAGAATTGCAAAAAGACTCTATTAAACTTGATGACGAAAGTGAAAGAAAAGTAATAAAAATGCTTCTGAAGCTGCTTGAAGATAAAAATGGGGAAGTTCAGAACCTAGCTGTCAGATGGTGAGGCTGCGTGAATTATTTATCTTTAAACCAAATGCATCTGTCTGTTAAGCTGCATGCTAGGTAGGCTGCATCAAATGACCCATAAGATTTAAATGTCAATTTTCTCAAACGTTTTATTTCTAAATAGAAGCATACATACAAAAAATCAATGAAATTGGAGGTGATTCTGGGGGCCACCGGCAATTTTTGTATATTTGCAGCCTTTTTACATAAGGCGGTCAACTTGAAATTTTAAAAATTATTATAGTTCACTAAAGTCCAGTCTTGTCTGGTGTAAAATCGAAGGTCTTCATAAAAGGAATAAAGTATATTTACAATAAAACACTGCAATGTTTTCTTCAACACTACTTTAGCGCATAAAATTGTGCATTTTCATTAAAAGTTTTGCTTGAACTCAAAAACAAAGCACATAGAATGTGAAGTACGAGAAAAACATACTGAATTACCATGAAAAGAACTCGTTCACTTTATTATCACAATTGGAAGAACAATATCAGTGTCACATTTTCAGTTTAGGTTGTTTCCGCAAATTTGGCCTTGCTTTGCGATCACATTCAACTACTGGAAGAAGGTTTTGGAAATGGTCTTCTCCTCTTGCACTCGCGACAAAGTCAGTTGTAAGTTTAACTGCTCTTTCTGCTGGGCCATTCACAACATTTAGTCCATCCACAATGAGTTTTGAAGCTTTGAAATGGTCATCATTTTGCCATCTGCCAACATCCTTTGTAAGAAAGGTCATATTTAGTCCAAGAAGATTGACAGTAAACCACGTGTCGTCATTCACAAAATCAGCAAGCATTGTTTCCTGTGTTACTATTGGAAATGATGGTTTACCATATCCAAATCCATAACGGTGTTTAGGTGTGCATGATAGTGTGTTTGGTTGGATGGTCAGCAGCACATTCGCAAGTGTGCGGCGTTCATTTTCGGGTACTTCATTGCTGAACAATGCCAATGCTATTATTTCTGGGGTTAAATACTACAAATGTCTGTCAAAGGTTTTCACAGCACTGGATGAAATGATGGTGCTGACAGTTTGATAGTTAAGCAAAGTCTTGTATTAGCACAAATCTAGCCATGGTGCAAATGAAGCAGACTGACATGTGAGCCACCAATGGCAATAAATATGCACGACAAATACAACAAATTCTTTCAGTTTTTCTTGTTAATGAGGTATTGTTATAGTTCCTTTAGGTAGTGAAGAAATTTGATCTTTAAGAAGGCATGTTTTAACGGAATAAAGTATAGAGCTCGACCGATACAACTTTTTCAGACCGATACCGATATTTTCAAAATATTGAGGCCGATACCGATACTCGATATTTTACCTATGATATTTTTTCACTAATTTGAGTAATTTTAATTAACTTGATACTAAAAACTTCACTAATCCCTCTCCAAAAAACACTATTAGTGTAGAAAAGTCACAGTGGAGTATTATTCACAAAAAATTCACAACAGTTTGGCAATCAATTGGCAATTTTGTCACTAATTTCAATTAAATAATAAGTTTCAACAGCGGTACATGCGACGGCGAGCGAGCGCATTGTTGATTTCTTGCAAAGTAATTGGTGCTTTGTACTTGTCACTCGAATAAATATCGACTATTGCAAGTCGAATATCGACTAATGTAAGTCGATATTTATCGGTGGTAAATAACCGATACGATATATCGGCTTGGTACTGATATTGACCGATGTATATCGGCTGACTGATATATCGGTCGAGCTCTAATAAAGTACCTTCGCCATACATCTTGCTTTATGCATAGCTCCTGGTTTTTGAATTGCTCCATGCTTTGCTTCATTATCATCCAGCACTGCTTGGCAAAGTTAGCCATTTCTTTGTAATCATCCCTGCAGTATGAAGCGCTTGTGTGGATTGTGCTTAAAGTCTTGCTTTTGCAAGATAGCAAAAGTTGTGCTTCTTTGTTGTATTTGGAAATGTCAACTTTTGTTACACTTCCATCCTCCGTACGTGGTATGTGTTGCCAATGCTACTGGAAGCGTTTGAACAGAGATATTTCTGGCGATTTTGATACCTCAATCTTAAGCACATGATCCAGGATCACTTCTCCAATGTGATGACGACATGCACACCACAGAAGAGCACGATCTAGTTTGGATTGAATTTTAGCACAAGCAGCTGTAACATGTCCAGTATTTGCAGCAGCCGTGTCAAAGCATGAGCTGACTACAGACTGTTTGCAATTCCATGACTCTAGAAGATTACAGTATGTTCAGCAATGATGTCTCCTGATGCCAAATCACTTCCAGTATTATACTTAGCTACTCCCAAAAGTTTTACATCAGTCGCATTTCCAACCAGCACTGGCAATCTTCCTCTTTCGCATTCTTGTTTGCAAGAGTTTGCACCTGCTTACCATCCCAGTGAAGTGTTGCAGCTGTTGGGGGAATCTAATTTTTCTGAACATTTTCGGCAATAACTTTTGCTGTTTGTCGAGCTTTATCAGCTGTTGAGTATGACTTGGCCACAAGACGTGGATCACCTCATGCCTCTTCAATTACAGCTTTGGTGAGTGCAGCTTGCTGTAAAGGAGTGATGTTTAACAGCTCAGATGGCCGAATGGTATGGAGCGTCTGTCTCTTGAGCTGTAGACTCGGGTTTGATTCCGAGTCGAGTCGAACCAATGACTTTAAAATTGGTATTCACAGCTTCTCTGCTTGACGTTTAGCATTAAAGGAACAGTGTGGAGAACAAGCTGGCAAGTTTACTTGTTGTGCCGTTGGGAAAGGCACTTAGCAGGATTCCCCCATCTTGGTGTGGTAGACAGATGGCTGGCAACCCCTAAGCGAGCTCGTTTAGCGCTTTGACACTTTCTCATGAAAGGAGGATAAATATGCGACTAAATAAAATGTACAGTCGAGTGGCTGCAGACACAACTGAAGGTCGCTTTGGAATGTCGTGGGGAATAAATGCTTTAGGGCCAGAATATGTTGATCTGTGGTGACTACGCTTCTTCTGACGCTCTGGAATCACTTCTTCATTTTCTCCCGAGTTTTCTGGCGATGCACTGTTATCAGACCACACATGAACTTTCATTTCTTGTTCCTTTGTTGCTTCATGACGTTTTTGCCTGGAAGTTTCTTCTTGGAGACGTTTTCTATTCTTTGATCTTTATCAGCTTTCTTTTTGTCAATACCTCCAAAAGAAGCTGCTCGATCGGATTTCATTGACTCGAAAAATATTTGATCTTCTTTATTTTTAATCTATGTTAAGGCATCTCTTTTCCATACACCAAATGTTTTATCAAGACGCTCATTCATGGATTGCAGCTTAGCCAAACTGTTTGGAGAATCCCGACAAGACACAGGTATTTGTTGTAATTTTTATTGTCATTGAGAAGGTCAAGTATCAATTTGCAGCACTGATGATCTGAAAGCATAGGGATATTTGCTTCAGCATAGAATGTTTTTAATTGGCTCAGGACGATGCTGGCAGATTTCCATTTTAATGCCTGTGTTTGCTTGTTTTCACCTACAGTACTTCCTTTTGGATGTGCCACATCACACATCGAAGAACCTGACGGCAGGTCGGAAGACGTACTCCTGTCAATGTTCCATCTTCTTCAGTAACAGCATTGCCAAGACCATATATGGCTTTTGGTGATCTAGTCTTCTTAGATTCCATTGTTTCAGCTTTCAAGTTTGCACAAATTTAAGTAAATATACTGTAATGATAGTAATAATAACTTATTGATAATAATCTAAGCATGTTTAAGTTTCTTCATATGTACTGTTAGTGCTATGCTTATACTTCTTTGAAGTTTGAGTGGGACACTAGATCAAATTTTGCTACTCTTACATGCTTAAATGATCATGGCTGGCAACAAATAACTAAAGTTTTGATTGAAAGCCACAGTTTTGATATCAATTGTTAACGTATGCTTGCACAGTGAGTAGTTTATGACAAAACAATTAATTTGAAGAACTATGGTAGCTGCACTGCAACAATTCGGAGACAAAGAAATGAAAATTAATTTGCGTGGTAATTAGTTCACTTACATTTATTTCATGCAAATGCGTCACTGAATTGACTTAATAAGCAGCGTTTTGTTTGCAACAGGGTATCAGCGGCATTAAGTTTAATTAAAACCACGCAAGAATAGATTAGGACTAAATAGTTGAATCAAGCAATTAGATTAGCTGAAGTTTAATAAAAACAAAACAAAGAAGGGTAATTTACTTCAATTGCAGTGCAAAGAAGTGGGAGACCTTTTCAAGTGTTTTTTTATGAAAAATGTACGTATTAATCACCATATCATCCTTTTTAAAAAAACCTGGATTCATTTACACTGCTATAAGTGTACTCCTTTCATCAAGGCGTTCAATTTGATACCAAACATGAATAGGTTGGGGTGAAAAACAACAAACTAAAAGTTTTACATTTAGTGCCCCCTCAAACATTGCCGTTAAATACAAAAGTGGTCGATGGCCCCCCAGGACGAAAGCCAATTTTATTTATTTTTGGCCCACACATTTCTATCAAGAAGTGTAACATTTGAGAGGATCGACATTAAAATCCAACAACCTAAGGGCGTTTGATGCACCCCAATGCTAGGTGAAAGTTGATTCGTATTCTGATCAATCACTTGTTCACATTTATCTTGCCTAATGCTCGGTACTGAGATTATCCTGGTCACTATTTTGAAATATCTTTGTATTGCAATGTTGTGCTCTTATATTCAGATGGCATTGAGCATTAAGTACACGTGTGAGTACTGAGCAGACATACTTGTGCCATTTCTGACTTATTGCATGTTCTGATACTTTGCCAATTTAAATCAGTTTAGTTGAAAAGGTGATCGTCACTAGAGGATTGACTATGACTACGGGGTTGTTTTGAATCAGAAAACCAAGTGCTCAAGATTAGTAGTTACAACTCTCTTGTTTGGCTTTCACCTCAGATATCAAGCATGCAAACTAATTCTTTTTTTTGAGCTCAATGGAAAGGAATTTGTGGGTTCACTCCACTGTTGAACGGTGGACTGATCACCAACAACTTTGTTGTGAGCTTGTTATAACACTTACATGGCTTTGTTGCAAACGACAAAGGTGCTTCAAACAATTTTAACGTTGAAGTTTTTAACTTGATAATCTTGTTGCTGCGTTCACTTCATTGATTTCCCATTATCACATGCATCTCATCACAATGTGTAGACTGTCAGTGTAATAAATTAATGAAATGATGGGCTGCTTAATGTTCCTAACTTTTGTTGCCTAAACTTAAACCAAGCCAAGAATCTGTTGGTGGCGTATGTATAAATTATCATTAATATTTTCTAACTGCTCAGAAAAATCACTTTTCTGCCACTGATCTTGGCTGTGCCTCAATTGCCTCAACCTTTGTAATGTCACTGCGAGCACACATCACTTGCACTTGTTAAGCATTTTATAGGGATGTGCCGGATACCTGATAGATATCCTATATACATGTGCGGATAAACATATCCTTATGCTGGCTTTGTTTCGGAAACCAGTGGCGCACCCAGGGGGGGAGTTTGGGAGGTTGAACCCCCCCCCTTTTGAAACCAAACTCTTGTTTTTAAGGTGAAGTGTCCAAACTGTGCAAGTGCAGTACGTGCTGTTATTTCAAAACAGCTGTGATAGAATTCGCCTCACATTATGCTGAAGCCAAATCAGTTCAGTTCATTTATTATTCGTCGCTAGCTATATTACGAAGTAAACAAATAAAGCATTTTAAACAATTATACGGTACTTCGACTGGAGGCTGCGAAGGGACTATTACAGTCTTCTGGTCGAGCAGCCCCCAGTGGTTATTCAGGCAGCTCAACAAACAGCAACCCGAATTTGCAAGGTAAATCGAGTGCATTTTGTACTGAATGGGATTAACAGTGACAACGGAAATAAGATTAACAAAAAGAATAGACAGTAAAAACAATAGAAGTGTATTTGATTTTCGACTTTTAAAACCACCCTTGCCCCCCTATTTTAAACTTTATTTAAAAGAAATTTTTTATAATTTGATTTAAATTTTCTAAAAGAACATTTTTTAATGTCTTGCGGAATGGAATTCCATACTTTTACCCCCTGGAACAGAAACGATTGTTGTAACCTGGTCGTTTTAAGAATCGGTGTGGTAAACATATAAGAGTTGGATCTGCGGGTAACTAGAGAATGCCGTTGGTTGACTTTAATAAAATCGCGGGTAAGATTGGGAGGATGAGCTTTGTGATAAATATGATACATAATTTTAGCAACTTCAAAATTATACAATTCGTCTAACTTTAAGATATCAAGAGTTTCGTAACAAGGTATTGCACTATTCTCCCATTTCACTCGAGATATGAGTTTTACAGCCTTATTTTGTAGAGCAACGATTTTGTGGAGATAAGTATTATATGTTGATCCCCATATCGGAATAGCATACAGTAAATGAGGATAGATTAGAGCATGGTAGAGTTGCAATAGTACTTCCGTAGGAAAAAAGGAATTTAGCTTATAAAGTATGCCAACAGCGCAAGCAATTTTTCTTTCGATATTTTTTATATGTACATTGAATTTTTATTTGTCGTCAATCTATAGTCCAAGGTATTTGACATTTTGAGTTTGTTCTATAAGTTGTCCTTCATGCCTGACATCAAGGTATTGAGAGTCGTTTTTTGTAGTTGAATTAATTATCATAATATTTGATTTTGCCGCATTAATTGTTAATTTGTTAGCTTTCATCCAGTTGCTGGCTTTTTCAATTGCCTGATTTAACAAAAGTTCTAAATCATTAGTTGTTTCAGCTTCCACTTTTATACACGTGTCATCAGCATATAGAACTGGTGCAGAGTCATAAGTATTGAAAAAGTCATTGACGTATATCGAGAAAAGAATGGGACCTAAATTCGAACCTTGAGGTACGCCATATTCTATGTCGACAGTAGATGAAATTACTTCGTTAACTGACACAAACTGTTTACGTCCTGTTAGATAAGTTTTTAATAAATTATATGCGTTGCCACGTATACCATAATGGTCTAATTTTAGTAAGAGGATATCATGAGACACCATGTCGAACGCTTTTTTGAGATCTAAAAAAATTAATCCAGTAATTTTTTTGTTTTTAATGTTGCAACTTATTTTATTCATAATATCAAGCATAGCATGTGTGGTAGAGAGATTTTCGCGAAAGCCATATTGGTTATCGTGTAGAATTTTATGCTTTTCAAGAAATTTGGTTAGTCGTGAGTAAATAAGTTTTTCTAAAATTTTTGAAAAATTTGATAGAAGCGATATTGGTCGGTAGTTATTCACTTCTGTTTTTAGGCCTGTTTTAAAGATGGGGATGATTTTCGCTGTTTTCAGACATTCTGGATAGATGCCGAAATCGAAGGAGAGGGAGTACAGTTGCGTGATATAGGGTGTTATTACATCGCATGATATGCGAATAAAATAAGAGTCAATGCCATCACTCCCCACAGCTCTATGTAGTCCTAGTGAATGAATAAGATTATATACCTCATTATATCTAGGAGGCTCTTAAGAATATTGAAGATAATATTTTCGATTTGAGGAAGTTTTTACATGAATTTGGGGAGGAGACTTGAGAGGCCAGTTTTTTTCCAATAGAAGCAAAATGCCTATTAAAAGTATCGGTTATGCCGTTACTATCAGAAATAACTTTGTTGTCAAGTACAAGCCGATCAATTGCAGACTTCTTTTTTTTCTGTTTGGTAGCCGAAAGTGCAGAGTTGATTAGATCCCAAGTTTTACGAGGATTTCCTTTATTAAGAGTAAATTGCTCTTTATAAAAAATTTTTTTTGCCAGGTGCTAAACTTTGGTTAGTTTGTTTTGATATTTTTTGTAAAAACGCTTTTGTTCTTGATTACCCTCCAGGAAATATGTTTTAAAAAGTCGACGTTTGCGACGAATTGAAATCAAGATTCCTTTGGTTAGCCACGGTTTGGTTTGAAGCTTTTTTTGTCTGCGTGAAAGATTCTTTAATGGCGCATGCATTTCGATAGTATTTTTGAAAATCGTAACAAAATCAGTAAACAGTTGGTTAAAGTTCTCCGGTGAGACATTTATAAAATGTTCGTTTAGGGAGTCTAGGTTTGTTTCTAATTGAGAGCAAAAAGATTCAGCATTAAAATTGCTTTTATCTCTGAATTGAAATGATAAGTAATCAAGAGGTTGATTCGTCAAGTTTAAGGTAAAAGAGAAAGTAATATAGTGGTCACTTATGTTTGATTTTATGACACCAGGTAATTTAAGTGTAACATCAGTCGTTAGAATATTATCAATTATTGTTTTTGAGGTGTTTGTAACTCGAGTGGGTTTTTGTTCTAAGGGGAAGGTATGATTGCTCAGCAGCATGTTTAAAAGCGATTGTGCCGCTTGGCTCGAGGTGTTTGGGTCTAAATTAATATTAAAGTCTCCCGACAGATAGAAAATGCGATTCGTATTGATTACATTCATAATGCTGTCATTGAGGGCATTAATAAAATTTTCATGTTGATTTGTAGGATGGCGGTATACAACTCCTACTACATATTTGAGGTTAGTTTTAGAGTGAGTTATATTAATCCACAAGTCTTCGCAGTCTTCACATTTAATGTTAAAATCGTTGACAACTTCAGTTTGAAACTTATTGGAAATGTACATTGCAACTCCACCAGCTCTGCTCAAGAGGGAGAGTGAAAAAATTCGTACCCGGGTATAGTTATGTTCGTTATAGGATGTAATCTTATCCACGTTTCGGAAATACATATGACCTCAGGAGGATTGGAAAGCGGTTGTAAAAATTCATAGAGATTCAAAATTTTTTGTATGTGATCGAATGTTTAAATGTAAAATAAAAAGAGAGTTTGGTGGTCTAGAAGGAAATAGTGAGTGGTCAGGTAGGTAATAGTTGCAGTCAGCAGAGTGTTCATACAATTTAGAAATTTTATCAGTTTCATCATCAAAGGTTGTTTGATCAGAGCGAAGAAAATCCAGGTTATCATCAAAAGTGCAGTACTTATCAATAAATTTGTTACACTTCATAACACTGAGAAAAACAAATACTAAAAGAAAGACAACAGACTCTAGGAAGCAGCAGCGTCAAACCTGCGCAGTATGAGACCGCGCTGCTGCTACACAGATAATCGTAATAACTATACATAGAGAGCATTGACAGCTTTTAGAGAGCTTACACCTTGTTACAGTTAATTAACATAATACATACATATCATTAGTGTTCCTTTGTGATTAATACTGTGAGTATGGTATTGTATGTCGAATTAATGTTCTGGATACACTCGTACGTCATCCACAAACAAACAGTATTCACAATTTTGGATTTTCCATACAGTTTTTTTCTTGTTGTTTCTAGCATCTTTGTAGAAAGGAAGTAGTCTCTTTTTTTGCTCTTCCAGCTCTTTTGGAAGATGTTCCGTAGCATAGACGTATTCTGTTGCACTGCATGCTTCTCTGTTCTTCAAATTATATTGCTTGAGATGTTTTAGGTTTTGAGTGAATTTTTGCTTGTCAAATATTGTGCTAAATTTGATAATAATCGGCCTCGTTATTTTACGATGTCTTTTATCATAGATACGGTGCTGTGGTAGCCTGTGTATATCGGCTAAAGAGATTGAGCTCGTGTCTGTGATATTGAGACCCTCTTTAATAAATTTTTTAAATACAGTTTTCGTTTGTTTATGGGTTTCCCATGGATTTGAGTCATTCTCTGGAATTCCGTGAATTAAGTAGTTAAGGCGTTTACTGTAAAGTTCTTTGCTTAATCTTTGAGTTTCAGCTTCTTTTCTCAGTTGATTATTTTCCTCTTTCAGCTCTTCGATATCATCTTCTAATTTAGTGATTTTTTTATCTTGATGGTCTTGTTCACTTTTGATCTCTTCAAATTTAGTGTCATATTCTTGCATCTTGGTTTCTAAGTTCTCGAATTTTTTTTCCAGATTTTCTAATTTTTTTAGTCTTTGATTCAAGCTTTTCATGGTGCTTAATATTTCATCAAGTTTGTTTTCGATATTATTCATTTTGAAGATTGTTTAACTTATAGTTGAATTTAGTTTACAGCTCAGACACAACTCAGTTACTGTTTGCTCAGTTTTCAATTTTTGCGGCGAGCACGCACGTTTACTACTGCGCAGACCTTGCCGCTTTTTCTCAGCTAGAGCTCATTGAAACACGTCTGTTTTCGACATCAACTTGTAACAACTGCAAATCGGCTGGTTAGTGTAGTGGTAAGGGGCGGATCCAAGAGGGATGTGGGGGATGCATCCCCCCACCAGCCTTTTTCAAACATGTTTTTGATGAATACAGTGCTTTCGTAATTTAAAACCTTTTCAATAACAATAAGCCTTACGCCCTGAGCATGCATAATCGAAAATGTATCAATAAAATGCATCATATTTGGTGAAACACTCAGATTGAGGGGCAAAAAATTTAAACAAAATTTGCCTAAAAACTGTTCAAAAAGTGCTAAAATGGTGACTACAATGTGTAAGTTTTCAAAAAATTTTCAGGGGAGCATGCCCCCAGACCCCTCTTGAGCCTTTTCATTCTCAATATGCTTCAAAATAATTCTGCATGAAAAAAAAATAAGCTTGAAAGTATGGCAAATTTGCCTGCCCCTCCCGAAAAATTTCTTCAATAGGTCGCAGACATGAATACATTTTCAAAGGGCTTTTTACGCCTTTTTGTGGGTCTAACGTCTTTGTATTTAATTAACACTCAACCTAATTCAAAATTTCATTCCCTACCCACTAAAATTTTCTGGATCCGCTCCTGAGTGCAAGATCAAGTTTTTTTGTAGAACCCCCCCTTTGAAATTTGCTGGGTGCGCCTCTGCCGGATACTGATTTTTTCCAAAATGTAAACAGCAGAGGGAAAGAGTTTTTGTAGAAACTTGGTTGTCTACCTTCAAAAAACGACGTTTCAAGGTACCAGTAGCATTGCAATGGATGTGTTTCTGCTTTTAAATGTTGTGCGATTTTGTATATAATGTTATGTAAGTTGGAGTCTTGAATTCAACGTCCTTGGTTCATCAGTTGACTGTAAAGTTTGAGATAATTTAACCATCATTGCACATTTACCGCAGGATCGATTTTTTGCAGGAATTTTGAGGTAATACGGTATTTACAAACTATAAACCAAGTTGCGTTTTTTATTAGCTTTGATGATAGCCCAGAACACGTGAAAATTCAAATTTAAACTTACCTTAATTTTATCAACCGTTTAGCATGGTGGTTAAGACATGGCTATTGGTGTGGGAGGCTTGCCACCGTTTCGACTTTTTTTCGCGAGGTTTCAAATTGAGTTGCATAGGTGCAGAGATTGGCTCCACCACTTTGGCGTAATACTGCGAGTATGATGAAGACTTGATCTTTTTTGAAGTTTGCTTTTCGATGGGTGTCACAAATTGCTCACAAGCGCAAAACCGCAAAAATCAATGTGTGGTAATTGTTAACTCGATTGCTTTGCTCATAAAGTCATGCTGCTGATGCAGGCCACACGCTTGATAGAGTGTTCTTGTTGCTTTATACATAGCATGAGTGCAAAATTTCGTCAAACAATTTGCTAAGATTTGGTGCTGTTACATTTTGGAACTGTTTTAACTTCTTTGCAATGTGCATGTTGTCAGAGATGGGCAGTATCAAGATACAGTAGACTCCGCTTAACTGGCTCACGGATAACTGGATCATTCGGCTTACTGGATCATTTTTTTAAAGTCCCTAATCACATGCGCTTTTTCTGTGCAAAAGTACGCCGCTTATCTGGATCACTATTTCAGATAACTGGATCACTTTTACACTGAAACTTACCGTGAAATCCCGTATTTGGAATGGCACGTACCTCAGTCATTGAATGATCACACGCTAAAACATGCTTTTTATATCACACACAACATGATACATGCTTTTGCCATGCAGTGATTATGCGGGTAAGTGGGTAAAGGTACGAGACAGTGGATGCAAGCACAAATTGTTTAGACCAATTGCGGCCCATTACAATTTTCAACCATGAATGATTGAACGCTGTTAGAGGACATACATAACAAACAACACGCATACACTTAACCCTTCGCGCTTCTTTATCAGCCGAGTGCCTGGCGGGAAGATGCGAATACTATTTTTAAAGTCTTTAGTATGACCCGACCGAGAATAAAACCCAAGTTTCCCGGCTACCGAGCGGACGCTCTTAAAGATACACGAATCGTAAGCGGGTAAGCTACTGATGAACCAAAAACAATAGGAAGATTTCGCGTCATGTTCTCACAGCAGACTTGAAACAGTCGACTCTGTGTCGTTTTTTCCGCAGCATTCACTTTTTTTTACAATAAAACAACTTGATTGTCTTTGATGACTTGATCTTTTTTTAAATACGCAACTTTTCGGCTAACTGGATCAAAAGCTCTCTGCCCGAAGTAATCCAGTTAAGCGGAGTCTACTGTACTTGTATCAGTGATACGTATCGCGCGATACTTTTGTATTGATATCGATTAAGTGTTTCACTACTGCATTGCGTATCGGTATCGATTAAGCATGTTTTTGTGCATCGCCGATACAAGTATCTCGATACTGTTTTTGAGCATGATCAATCTTACCAGGTGTAGACTGCGTGTTCATTTACAGTTTCTGAAGAATGTGAAATGAAGCTACATTCCCTCATTGATTCAAAGCGATGTACTGTCCACAAATTTCTCTTATCACTAGCCTATTTGCAATTGTTTCGTAACACCATTGAACGACGTTAATTGTGAAATTATAACATGTCGCAATTAGCAACTCAGATGGCCGAGTGATAAGAGCGTCCTCCTCGAGAGCTGTAGATTGGGTTTTGATTTCGAGTCACGTCAAACCAATGACTTTAAAATTGCTATTCACAGCTTCCCTGCTTGATGCTCAGCATTAAAAGAACAGTGTGGAGAACAAGCCAGCAAGTTCAGTAGTTGTGCCATTGGAAAAGGCACTTAGCAGGATTCCCCCATCTTGGTATGGTAGACAGATGGCTGGCAACTCCTAAGTGAGCTTGTGTGGCGCATTGATCGCTTTCTCGTGATAGGATAAATATGCTGCAAATAAAAAAAAAATGCGTGATATTTTTACGTTTTGCAATTGTCTGCAGATAGCAAACTTGTGGCAGTTTTTTTAATTCATTTGTAAACCAATTTTTTTGATTGATTTTTTTTCCTGACATTGTATTGAGATACTTGTATCGGCGATACAAGTCTCGATATCGGTATTGATATACCACCTCTTCAAAGTATCGTGTATCGCTATCGATTAACTCTATTATCAAGTATCGTGTATCGATATCGATTAACTCAAAAATTGAGTACCGCGCCCATCTCTGCATGTTGTCAAATTTTGATATAATGATAAAAACACCCGGAGGCCAGATATATGTCACCCCTTTAATATTAGACTCTAGGAAGCACTGCGCCTGCTCCCGCAGAATAGATGCTTATGGTGGCCAACCGACTTGGCATCCAATTTTTGGCGCACTCGTGACCAAAATCCATACTTCTAACACAAATTCACACTTTTATTTCCCATGATCTCATGCAATAGTTTTATGGCTCGCTGGTCGAGCAAGACGACAGCATGGTCAAAAACCATCAAAATATTAATTGTGGCTTAGTGCTGCTATCGAGTATCCAGCCGGATAGTGATGCCCCAGATATCCGGCTAGACAATCAGATATCTGGTAAGTTGGATTTGTTGGATATTCGGTTATCCTGCACATCCCTAGTATTTTACTTATGAAAATATGAAAAAACAACTTTGCAAGGGACAAATTAATGTTTCGACTATAACCAAAGTCTCGTCAGCCTTGCTACGCACAGCCAATCTAGGCTAAACTCATTCCAGACTGTAAAGACTCTTATTTACATTGCTTTACCTGGACATCTCGACTTCACCTCTATCTCGATTTCATTGGGTATCGTTGTTTGGGGCCACTCGCCTGCCAAAAATAGGGCACAACCTAGAAAAGAGGTGAAGTCGAGATGTCCAGGTAAAGCAATGCAAATAAGAGTCTTTACAGTCTGGAATGAGTTTAGCCTGGATTGGCTGTGCGTAGCAAGGCTGATTAGACTTTGGTTATAGTCGAAAAAACAACTGTTCTTCAAAAATATATAATAATAGCATCGGCATAAAGTATTCTGCGAAAAGTGTATTATATATAGTTAATAAAAACATGCTGAAAAACCAAGGAAATTGCTCTTTAATTTATTTGTTTTTTTCTCACATCTTTTTAGCTTAGGACCATTAGTAAGCAAAGTGAAAGATTATCAAGTTGAAACGATTGTTGATACACTTTGTCACAATATGATCTCCGAAAAAGAACAGCTTCGTGACATATCCAGGTGAGTTTTGTATGACATTACAAGAAAATGAATCAATTCAATCTCACACAGTGCTAAAATTGCGCCAGACTACAAACCTGTAAAGCAGGCTGCGTTGCAGGGAATGTTTATTTCATGTTAAATCCCATACAAATCCAACTACATTGTGGTCATAACTTCCGTGTTAGCAAAGTTAAAGGATCACGAACTTTTGATAAATTTCCTTGATTAATCAAATTGACAATTTTTACATCAACGATTTCGAGGTCGCTGATGCATTGCAGACAACCACTGGTTAAATAATTTTCTATAAAAAGTTCGAAAAAGATTGGTGTTAATACAAAGATAATAGGGTCAAAATATTGATTCAATTTTAAAAGCAATTGAATGAGAAATTCTGCTTTTGCCATGTCAAATTTCGCCCTTCTATCACAATTGGTGGTTGTAGTTCTATCACAATTGGTAGTTGCTTTTATATTTGTAACACACTGCTGTGTCAAAATAGTTTTGAAAAAAGCTGTTTTCACATTCGGCTTGAGGAGATACTCTTATCATAACTCTTTTGAGTTATAGGTAGCTTTGAAAAAAGCTGTTTATCCCATAAGCTTTTTGTGACGCACTCATCAGTGGGTAATCGCTTCAAAGTGAGAATTCTAGAGCAAACTGTGGTTATTTGTCTGCAATTTCGGACGTCCGCGAAGTGATAGAGGGCTGGCCAATCAAATGTGAGGATGTTACGCGACTTGTGATTGAACACGTCGCGACCGGGTGAAGTCTACTTGAACAAATTGAGAGTGTAAACAAACTCTTTCAGTTTGCATAGATTAGGTCGTCATACTCTGATGGAGCTGGCTTCGAGCAAAGTAAGATGGTAATGACTTTGCGCTCTGTCCAGCCATTGGACAGCATCTATTAGAAAACGACCAATGTGCTGCGACCAATGTACAATGAAGACCAATTTTCCATTTTGGACACTGTGCAAAGTTGTTACCATCTTAGTTTGCTCGAAGCCAGCTACATCAGAGTGCGGCGACCTAATCTATGCTTCGAGTAGACTTCACCCGGTCGCGACGTGTTCAATCAAATGTTGCGTAACGATCTCGCATGTGATTGGCTAGCGCTCTATCGCTTCACGGACATCTGAAATTGTAGACAAATACCACAGCTTGCTCTAGAGTTCTCGCTTTTTACACAATTACCCACTGATGAGTGTGTCACGAAAAGCTTATGGGATAAACAGCTTTTTTCAAAGCTATCTCTAACTCAAAAGAGTTATGATAGAGTATCTCCTCAAGCCGAATATGAAAACAGCTTTTTTTAAGGCTGGTTTGAAATTCGATACTACCAATCAATTATTCAAACACTGCTATGTGTTGTGTGCAGGGTTCATACGCGGTCTTGAAAAGTATGGAAAGGTATGGAATAAAATTTGGTCAATTTCCAGACCAGAAAAGGCTGGAAAAAAATTTTTTTTTGGTTTGTTAGTATGGAAAAAGAAATTATTTTTCCAGACTTAATCTATAATATTTATCAAACGACTTGTTTAAGCTGACGAAGCAACTGCTAAAACGGTTCATTAAAACCGATGTGATGAAGCAGATAACAACCCCAATTAAATTATTCAAAAATAACTTTCGTAAGGAATTTTCTGAAACCAAGTATCCCAAAGATGCTTCAGAAGTCAATGTGGGATTTATTGGAGAGCAACAGTTGAGGAATTTGAATGTGCACAAAAAAGTATTCGATTTGGCATTGCTCAACATAAAGAGAGAAACAAAAGGATTTTACATCGCTATTGTAAAGAAGTTGCTGGAGAAGTCTCCATTAAATTACAAACTGGTGCGCAATGCTGAGTGGTTAAATCCACTCAAATTAAAAGAAGATCGCAATGTCTCTGTGGATCAACTAACAAAATGCTTGGAAGTTTTATGCAATACAGGAAGAATTAAAGCAGATAAATGTGATGAAGTAATATCAGAATTTAAAAGCTTTATGGATGAAAAAAAAGAGGTTATTGCAGAGTTTGAATACGAAACACGGTTGGATCACTTTTATCATTTTCATCTGACTACATCCCAAACCTACAAGAATTTGTGGAGAGTAATAAAAATAGTGTTTTTGTTATCCCATGGGCAAGCATCAGTCGAACGCGGATTTTGAGTGAATAAAAACCTACTCACTGAAAACAGAAAAGCTAAATCAATTGTTGTTCAGCGATCAATTGTAGACCATGTGCGATCTGTGAGTAGAGTGGCAAATGTTGAAATGGACAAAGAGTTTTTGAAATATGCCCGTGGTGCCCGAAATCGTTATCACGATTACCTTGATGGGGTTAGGAAAACGAAGGAAGAATCATTGCACACACGAAAACGGAAATTGGCTCAAGAGGAAAAATAATTCTTTGAAAACCAAAAGAAATCGCATCGAAAATAGTGTACGACGTTTGCATGCATCTGCTGACAGTTTAGCATTGCAAGCCGAAAAAGAAAACAAAATGGAGCTACTTACCAACTTCAATGCTTTCAGAAAATCTGCCAAAGACAAGGAAGCCGACCGAAGTGCTTCAGCGTGACGAACAAATCAAGCAAAAAACTGAAGAACTCAAACTAATTTAAGCGTCTTTTTGGTTCAGCTGTTTTTTGATGTTTGTTTTAATCATACTGTCATGTCCAGGTCAGAATTTAAAAACTCAGAATTAGCCCCAGGTGTGTGGGAATGTTAAAGCTAGAGCAGATGAACTAGTTGCAGAGGAGGAAAAGCTTATGGAGGCATTAGTGTAGTATTCATGATAACTGTTTTGAGATTCTTGAGTTTGACATCTATTTTACCAAGAGTACTACGATGATTGATTGATACTGTGATTTTATCTTGCCATTATGTATTACGTTTTGAGATAGCTGAGCCAATGTTCATACCATTTTTTAGAGTTTGGTTATAGCTTATGCAATAGGAGAGAATTTGCTGTGGCAAGCTCGTTATTGTAGACCAGTCTTGGACTCTTTGTGTGCTGGTGCGTTGATGCCTTTGCCATGTTTATGCAAAACAGTGTTTGATTTAGATTGTGGAAGATGTAGATATGTAACTGTGAGATAGCTGCCCAACTGTGTTTTTTAGCTATGCTTTTCATGATGCAAGAAGTTTTGTAGTAACTTCGTCTGTGAGATAGGTGCCCAACTGTGTTTTTTGGTTATGCTTTTCATGATGCAAGAAGTTTTGTAGTAACTTCATCTGTGAGATAGCTGCCCAACTGTGGTTTTTTAGTCATGCTTTTCATGATGCAAGAAGTTTTGTAGTAACTTCATTTTGCAAGTCGTATTATGTGCATACCCACATGTTGTAGCTTTGCGTGGAGTTATAGCGTTGGGATGTTTATTGTTTATCTATTGTCTTTTGCTTAGCCCTTGAAACGTCTCTAATCTCAAAGATGCAACTATACTTTTTTACTGCATTATTATTGAAAAATTAAGTCTGGAAAAAGTCTTGAAATTTATGTTCAATTTTGCGTATGAACCCTGTGTGTGGCATTACTAATACTCAGGCTAGTATTTTATTAAAAATCGAAAAAAAAACTTGTAGAAAGCGTTCTTGAATGAGCTGTTTCATCCTCGACTTATGGATGTAGTTTGAACAGTAATGTGGATTAGTTGTCTTCAATCTAAAACAGTTTTGAATCCTTAATTTGTAGGACGGATGTAGGTAATTTAAAAAGAACGAATAAAAGCAGTTGATGTTGGTGAGGATGAGTTGTATGTTGCAAACATAGCAAATAAACAAATTCCTCAATTTTTTCGTGAAATGAAATTGCAAATCTTGAAATGTTAGATGAACTTTTTTATCAAAAGCAAAATTGCAATATATAGTTTATGTGAGACTCTTGGTTGCTGCTACCATGTTTACTCTTGTATTCTATTAACTCCTCTTCTCCTACCCAAATACGGACAACTAACTGCCGCAAACTGGTCGCCATGCAAACTGGCCACAAAGCAAACTCACCACCACACCAACTAACCGCCAAAACATGAGGCTCGAAATACCACTTCGCATCTTTTCGCTTCGCAACAGTTGTTTACTTAATGTTCGAGTATCCACATTCCACAACCTACCAAATTCTTAAAAGCATAGGTATTTTGCGTCTGTTTCATTTCGCGTTCAACGCTAATTAATTTCAAGTTGCAATAGCAAGGTAATGATTTCATTCAAGTATGTAGTCTTGTGCCTAATAATGCAAAGTAAAGATCTAATCTTTGTTTCTCATGCTTCGTCTGGCGTCAAGGTTTAGTTTGCTCATACCACTTTTCAATAATAACCTTAATTTTAATTTGTTAACTTCTTGGCCAAAATTGATAATAATAAACCAAAACTGATATTGCAAAGTGCAAACAATCCAAAAATTGATATATATATCAAAATTGATATAAATACCAAAATTGATATTGCAAGCAGCACATGTTGCACAATCCATCACTAAAGTGAGATGTGTGACTGAGTAGCAAAAATTTCTACTTAGGTGATACCACTTGCAGGCCTACATATACATGATGTTCACTTTCTGACTTACTGCTTTGTCTGCCTCTTTCTTTGTTAATAATAATTTTGGTGCGTTTTCTCGTTATGAAATTGATTGATTATAAGCAAATGTCCCAAATTGCAGTTGCTTGGTGGGGGTGCGTGGGAACAGATCCCACATAAAAGCATTTCGAGATACATTGATCAAAAAGAAAGTAGTTGGCAATCAAAAAAAAAATAGTCGACAGAGTGGTGCAGTGGTTTGGAGCGTCGTTTTTACGACGACCATGATGGCGAGGTTAATGGTTCAACTCCCAACCTAGTCTCGTTGTTGCATCCTGGGATAAGATGTTTCACAATGATTATCTCTGCTTGGTAGAATCTGGCAAGCAGCAAATTGAAGAAGTCAGAAAAAAATTCTACTTCAAACTTGGAAACATAGACAACTCCTAAGCGAGTGTGGTTTCGTCCTACACATAGCGCCTCCGCCGCTTTTTTGTGATAGGGACATAAAGATGGAGAAATCAATCAAAGTAATAATCATTTCTAAAAAGTAAAAAACCTTCGAAGTATCAACTCCAGCAGGAGGAAGTCTAAACATCGTATTTGCGATTAATGTATTTTTTTTTAAACCACTGGAAAATGGCTGTGATGTCGTGGTGGTTAAGGCTCACAGCAGGAGTGCTGTGCATTAGTTAGATAATTAGAGATCATTAAGTAAACAACTATTTGAGAAGCAATGAGGCGCGAAGCTACAACCAAATTCACACGGTCATTAAGTAAACAATTGTGGCGAAGCGGTAAAGTGCAGAAAGGTTTTTTGAGCCTCATGCTTTGGTGGTCAGTTGTCTTCTAGCCAGCTTGCAGCAGTCAGTTGTCTTCCGGCCAGTTTGCGGCGGTCAGTTGTCTCACTGTCAGTTTTGCAGCGGTGGGTTGTTGTGTACCGCTTCTACCTGCTGGCCATAACGTTAATCGTTTTGTTGCCTCTTCCTTTTTTTTTTGTTGCGTTATATTTCCTTATTCTTATCGTATTCTTTACCGTATTGACGATGTGGAAATAAAAGACACTACTGACTACATCACCTTATTATGATTTGGTTCAGTTCCCAGCAAAAGTCTGGAAGATTCGCAATGCTTTTACTCAAACAAACTTGTATTTTCAGCGACCTCACTCATGTTATGGAATGAGCAGATTTTGCAATGCTTTTGCTCAAACAAACTGGTAATTTCCACGACCTCACTCATGTTGCAGAATGAGCAGATTTCACAATGCTTTTGCTCAAACAAACTTGTAATTTCAACGACCTCACTCATATTGTAGAATATGCAGATTTCGCAGTGCCTTTGCTCAAACAGTATTTTCAACGACCTCACTCATGTTGCAGAATGAGCATATTTCCCACTGCTTTTGCTCAAACAGCATTTTCAACGACCTCACTCGTGTTGAAGATTGAGCAGATTTCACAATGCTTTTGCTGAAACAAACTTGTATTTTCAACGACCTCACTCATGTTGAAGAATGAGCAGATTTCGCAGTGCTTTTGCTCAAACAGTATTTTCAACGACCTCACTCATGTTGTAGAATGAGCAGATTTTGCAGTGCTTTTGCTCAAGCAGAATTTTCTACAATCTCACTCATGTTATAGAATGAGCAGATTTCGCGGTGCTTTTGCTTAAACAAACTTGTATTTTCAACGCCCTCACCTATGTTGTAGAATGAGCAGATTTTGCTGTGCCTTTGCTCAAACAGTATTTTCAACAACCTCACTTATGTTGTAGAATGAGCAGATTTCGCTGTGCTTTTGCTCAAACAGCATTTTCAACGACCTCACTCATGTTGTAGAATGAGCAGCAATGCTTTTGCTCAAACAGTATTTTCAACGACCTCACTAATGTGTAGAATGAGCAGATTTCACAATGCTTTTGCTCAAACAGCATTTTCAACGACCTCACTCATGTTGTAGAATGAGCAGATTTTGCAATGCTTTTGCTCAAACAGCATTTTCAACGACCTCACTCATGTTGCAGAATGAGCAGATTTCACAATGCTTTCGCTCAAACAGCATTTTCAACGACCTCACTCATGTTGTAGAATGAGCAGATTTTGCGGTGCTTTTGCTCAAACAGTATTTTCAACGACCTCACTCATGTTGTAGAATGAGCAGATTTCGCAGTGCTTTTGCTCAAACAGTATTTTCAACGACCTCACTCATGTTGTAGAAGGAGCAGATTTCGCAATGCTTTTGCTCAAACAGTATTTTCAACGACCTCACTCATGTTGTAGAATGAGCAGATTTCGCAGTGCTTTTGCTCAAACAGTATTTTCAACGACCTCACTCATGTTGTAGAATGAGCAGATTTCGCAGTGCTTTTGCTCAAACAGTATTTTCAATGACCTCACTCATGTTGTAATAATGATTGTTTGTAAGTGCTGGTTTTAAAGCGACAAAGTGAATAAAAAAATTCAATGACAGGAAAGTGCTGCTCGTTTACGTGTGGTTTGGGCTTGTAATGATCATGTTTCCAGCATTGGATTGAAAACTGTCATCACAGAGCTCCCCAACACTGACCCAGCAATGCTAAGTAATGTATGCAAGAAAATTACCAGTCGATTGACGGCAGCTATTTCAAAGCAGGAGGATGTTTCTGTGCAGCTGGAAGCACTTGATATATTAGGTAGGTTGAAAACTTCTTATGTTAAATCACACAATCAATTAAGTTGGATCTTTTATTGCTAGATCGCAACCGTTTTTGAGTAAAACTTTAAAGCTCCAGGTTTTGCAAATATTTCATGCCAAGATTTTTCTTGCGTCAGATTAGTGTGGTTTCAAATTGTTGTATTCGCTTCGCATTGAATGTGAGGAAATATCCATGTGAGGCTACACAACTAGGGTTGTGCCGGATAGCAAATATGCCGGATACCAGATATCCGGCAAATCTAACTCACCAGATATCCGGTATCTGACCGGATATCTGGTGGGTAACTAACCAGCTGGATACCGGATAGTAGCACTAACACAAAATTAATATCGATTTGCTCAACTAGCGAGCCATGAAACCATTGCATGAGATCATGTGACACACAGGAAACTTCCCAAAGTATTGCGTCATTAAAAATGGACTGTATTACTCTATCTAAGTTGGCCAAATTGACAACGTGGTTAAGCTGCAGGAGCTCAGTTGATAAAATGACCATCATACTGATCGCGTTTGATTCAACTCCGATCTACGACGCTATGTTTATGTAGCAACATGTTTTCAACGCTGGGCTTTATTTTTCAAGTAAGGAAAATTAAGTTAAAAATGTGGATTTTGGCCAAGAGCGTGCTGAAAATCAGACGGCAAGTCGGTCGTTTGCCATAGGCGTATATTCTGCAGTAGAAGGAGCAGTGCTTTCTCGGGTCTAATACCAAAGGGGACGACACATTTCTGGCCTTTGGGGTGCTTTCATTATAATATTAAAAGTTGACTACATGCAGTGATTGCATTGACGCCGTCAACTTTTTTTTTTGACGCTAACTGATGCGCTGTCAATTTTCAAAACGTTGACGCAGGGCTTTACGCCGTCAAAATTTCAGCTGTTTTAGTGTCAAGCGCCAAGCTTCAATTTTTTTTAGATTACAATACTTTTCTTTGCTTTTTCCAAAACAAGCGAGGTATTCTTTAAAACAAAAACGCTGAAATTGCGTCTCTAGGAAAGTATGGGGAAAATTAACTTCAGTTAATGGGCGCGCAAATGGTTTTGAACATAAAATATTTCAATTATTTTTCTTGTATATATACTGCATAACTTATATTCAGTTTTGTGCGTTTAGAAAAATGGATACAAAAAAAGGGTATAAAGTTGCTGTAAATTTTTCGCTTAAACCAAAATTCATTGTAGTTACTGCTTAAGTCAATTATCATTTCGATATTTGATACAGGAATGAATACAAGTTTAAATATGCGTATAAGTAGCCACAGTGCCCATTTGACCGGTGCTCAACTGCTCATTTGCCCCAAGTGCCCATGAAAAACACCACTAGAAGCCGCCACGACGAACATTACAACACAGAGTGATCAGCACATTGGACTGTGAATCTACTTTCCTGGGGTCGATGCTTGGCCAAGTCATCTACCATGATGCACATACTTCACCATAAAAAATAGTATAAAAAAAAAATATTCGCAGTAAGTTTCGAGACTAGGTAATAAAAGGACTATATAGTTTATCATTGCTATCAAACTTCAAAAAAATTGACGCTGACGTCGTCAATTTTAAAATTTTTGACGATGGCGCTGACATTTTGGGCAATTGACGCTGACACCTCAAATTTTTTTGTTGACGCGTATATCACTGACTACACACACATTGCACAGAAGCTAAAACAATTCCAAAATGCAACAGCTGAAAATTGTAGCATTGTTTTGACCAAATTTTGTGCTCATGCTATGCATAAGGCGAGAAGAAAACTCTGTCGAACGTTTGGCCTGCGGAAGCAATCGAGTTAACAATTACCGCACATTGTGTTGATTTTTACGGTTTTGCACTAGTGAGCAATTTGTGATACTCATTGAAAAGTCAACTTCAAAAAAATATTAAACCTTTGTTATACTCGCGGTATTACACTGAAGCATGTAACGAGTGGTAGAACCCATTTCTGCGCTTGTGCAACACAGTTTCCAACCCCGAAAAAAACGTCACAACGCTGGTGAACCTCCCACATCGATAGCGATGTCTGTAACCACTGCATTAAGCAGTCGGTAAAAAGCAAATTTGAATTTTCACATGTTTTGCACTATCATAAAATTACTGCAAAATGTCGATCCTGCAGTAAGTCTGCAATGATGGGTAATTTACGTCAAACTTTAGCATAAACAGCCGATCGATGAACTAAGGACATTGAATTAAAGACTTCAACTTACATAACGTTACGAAACCTCACAACATTTAAAAGTTGAAACCCATCCATTACAATGCTACTGGTACCTTGAAGCGTTGTTTTTTGAACGTAGAAAACAGAGTGTCTATAAAAATTCTCTCCCCCTGCTGTTTGCCTTTGAGAAATATTGACACCTGTGTCGGCCGCTCATTGTTTTTTTTTTTTTTCATTTTGAACAAAAGACGAGCATCCAAGTTACAGCACAGAAGACAAGCTTTTAAACGTAAATTATTTTTACGGTCTTTACGGATGAAACAACGATAGTGGTCATCAAACTTATACCGTCTCGGTTTAAAGCCGATTGATTACTGCCTTACTGCTACAGCTACACCATTGTAGTGGTTTTCCTGATAAAACTGCAGTGCCAAAAAAAAAAAAAAATTCTAAACTAAATTTCAATCCACTAGATCTAGAAAATTACTAACGTATTCTGAGGTTTGGACTCGGTTCTGCTTTTCGTAGAGAGTCTGAACAAAATTCAAGTTATCAAACTTGCACCAAATTTTTTCACACAGATCGATCGAAAAGGCAAATTTTCTTTTTACCGAGTCTACTCTACGTCATTTCCCTGCACTATAAAAATATCCGGTATCTGGCCGGATAGGGAAGTACTATCCGGCCAAATACCTCAAAAAGCGCCGGATAGTGCCGGATACTGGATACATATCCAGTATCCGGCACATCTCTATACACAACGTGAAGCTCTACTGCAGACAAAATTGCAGATTTTAACATTTTTTTACAATATGTTTTGTAGAATTTGATGCAGATAATTATTAACGGTTTGTGTTGGTATTCTGCATGTTTTATAACGAAACGAGACGTATGCATTCCCAATAACGTTATAAGAAAAGATGAAACAAGGTCACGATAACGAGACATTAAGACTTCTTTTGCAGGGTTAGAAAAACCCAGGTTTTTTTTTAAAAAAACAGGCCACATGGAATTTTTGGCTTTTCAGTTTTTTTTATGTGTTTTATTTCAGCAACTAAAATGTACTGATGCTAAACAGTATTTTATAACCACTACTGTATTTTACAGACCATAAGGCGCACTTAAAATCTTTTTTTTTGCGAAAATTGGTCGTGCGCCTTATAAGCCGGTGCGCCTAATGTATGAACCAGGTAGTGCTTTATGCTTTTGTCGACCAAGACGCATACAGTATATACATTACCCGATACTTCTTGAAAACCTGTGCGTCTTATAGCCCAGTGCGCCTTATATATGAACAAAAATAGAATTTAACCAGTTTATTGACAGTGCGCCTTATAATCTGGAGCGCCTTATGGTCCGTAAAATACGGTACAAAGTTATATCTAGAAAGTTACATTGTTTTTATTTCAATCTGTAAAGTTTTTTCGAAGAGCTGATGCTGTAATTGACAATGATTGCTGTTGGAATATTGTTACACATTGACTGAAACATTGGTGTAGAGCAGTGGTTCCCTTCCAGGGGTCCGTAAAATGCTTGCTAGGGGTTCGCGAGGGCATTAAAATTCGACAAAATTAATAGCAATAACTGACTCAGTAAATGTTATGCTGATGTAGGCACAAGGCAGAAGCTTGTAGTAACGAAAATACTGTAATGTACCGGTAGGACAGTAGGCTGAATTGTTTTTCTAGTTGGCTAAATATTGTGCAATTGCTAATGTAATCAACTAATCACCCAACCAAAGTTCAGTGTTTTGTTGCAAAAAAGACAACAACAGGCTTCTGAAATTGCACCAGTGTACCTGTATGATATTCTTTCGTAGTTACTTTCTGATGGTTCTTGAATGTATGGTAGTGTGTTATAATTAAGCAGTTTGTTGTTTAATTCGACGCTTTGTAAGCTTGATAATTATTGAAAAGGGTTCGTAACTAAAAAAAGGTTGGGAATCACTTGTGTAGAGCATGAAGAGCAGTTTACGATTACCAAACATTGGATGAACATTTTTTATGGAAACAATCGTTGCTGATGTAAAACAAAAATATGAATAATTCAGCTCTAAATCAAAAGAGATCATATTTATGTTGCTTCATATTGCATCATTACATCATATTTATATTGAATCACTACACGATCTAATTTGATGAGAACGTAATCTAGCAAAAACAGTTCGTTCTTTTATATTCTCTTTTGTTTTTTGATTGATTTGATTTGTTCATGTTTCTGAAATAAAACCGGATTTCCCAGCCAAAAGTTTTTTGATGTTGAGTTTTTGATTGCTACAAAAAAATTCCTTGCGTCCAATGTATTTAAAGAAACTTAAATTTTGATTATAGTGCCAGACTATACTAGGCTAACAATAGTAAAAATCTTAGGTGATACACCAATTGAAGTAGACAAAATCATGCAATTTTATTTGTGTTTAGATAATATAATACAAAAAAAAAGGAAAAGGGTGTTTTTTTGGTAGAATTTTTAATGATAACCCTGTTTTTTTGAGCTACTCGCTATATTTGCAAATCATTTGTTACGCTGGGTCACTGCAGTAGATAACTGCGTGGCCTCTGGACGACCTTGGCAGATACTGCATGGCCACTGGACCATCCACGGCAGATAACTGCATGGCCACTGGGTCACCTCGGCAAATAATTGCGTGGCCACTGGGCCAGTATGGCTGATAACTGCATGGTCCTGCTGGGAACTCATACCACTTTGTTGCAGATTTTGTGTATAATATCTCGCTAAGAGTTCTTTTTCCACACTGTTTCGCTGAGTGTCAAACAGGGAAAGTATATATCCATTCTAAGGTCATTGGTTTTATTCGACTCAAAATCGAATGTAAATTTACCCCCCAGAGGCAGACTCCATTTGTTGAGCAACCATTTAATTGGTATTTTATTTATTCCCGAGTAACCTAATCCCTTGTGTGGTCCATCTAGTAGACGATTCCCTTATTATGGTCAGTCTAATAGACAAATGCTGTGAATCAATATTTTTGTTGGAAGATATCAAGACCCATGCCATTTTTGAACTTGGTTTTTATAAAAGTAACATTTCAAATTAGCAAACAGCTGTCGTAAACACCAAAACAGCTGTCGTAAGCATCAAAACGGCTGTCGCAAAAATCTAAACAGCTGTCGTAAAGATCAAAACGGCTGTCGTAAACATCGATACAGCTGTGGTTAACATCAAAATGGGCGTCGTAAGCATTGAAACAGCTGCCATAAACATCAAAACAGCTGTCATAAATATCAAAACAGATGTTCTAAACATCATAACAGTCGTTGTAAGCAATGTAACAGTTGTCATTTACATTCAAACAGCTGTCATAAACATCAAAACGGGTGTTGTAAACATCAAAACAAGTGTCGTAAAAATCAAGACAGGCGTTGTAACATCAAAACAGTTGTCGTAAGCATCAAAACGGGTGTCGTAAGCATCAAAACGGGTGTCGTAAATATCGAAACAGTTGTTGTAAACATGGGTGGTCCAACTGCAGGCCCTTGAGCCAAATTTGGTCCAGGAAGTAATTTTCTTGGCCCACAATGAGTTATGGTGATTTTCACTTTTGGCCTAAAAATATTCACATAATCTTGGCTTTTGTAGTTTTCGACTATGTTTACGTTTTTGTTTTAAATAGATTATTCTGAACAGTCTGTATCGCTTCGCTTCATAACTTACGTGGTATTTTATTCAGCGAATTGCAACGGATTATTTTTCATTTGTTGCAATTGCAGCAACCGAAGGGCAGGTCCACGTCTGTAGCAAGGAGAACGAGCCGGGACCAACGAGCAAAATGGTAAAGCACTCGAGTCCAATCCACTATTGCTTTTAATAGCGACAGCTAGCTATTTTGTGCTGTTGATGGTTATATTTCATGCAAAGTAAGCTAATCTACACCAGGATGACCAAGTTGTTAATGTTCGTGCCTGTGGAGAGGAAGTATGGGGTTTAAATCCTGGGTTGGTCAAAGCGGGCACAGCGTTGCCAACAGCGCACCACAGGTGCACCATTTATTCGAGTTGCACGGCGGTGTAGATGGGCCCCACAAACTCGTTACATGCTTAAAACGACAAAGTAACGTCAATAGTAGTAGTTCATTTTAATTCTGGCTTGCCAGATAATCACAATAAAATGAACAAAAATAAGTCAGGAAAAAAACACAGCGACGCACGTTAACTTATGTTAGAGTTAAAATTAAATGAACAAACTTTAGATTTTTGTTGTACCTTACAGTTATGTTGATTTACTAGCAAGTAGCAACATCTTCCATTATGCTCTGGCCTGCGCAATGAATAAACAGCTTTTTATGGCCTGCGATATAATTAAGTTGGACCACCCTGTTGTAAACATCAAAACTGGTGTTGTAACATCAAAGCGGGTATCATAAACATCACAACCGGTAAATAATTTTTTTTACCAACTTTTCGTACATCAAAACAGGTGCCGTAAGCATCAAAACGAGTGTCATAAACATCAAAACAGGTATCGTAAACATCAAAATCGATGTTGTAACATCAAAGCGGGCATCATAAACATCGAAACCGGTGAATAATTTTTTCACCAATTTTTTGGAAAAGTTTTTGTCAATTAATTGCCATAGGTAGTTAGCCTACCAGATAGTCAATTACAAAGTCAGTTGAAATGCTAAATGGACCGTGATTTTACCTTGTTTTTATAACGTTACTGTAAATATACAGTCTTTCATTTGTTCCTTGCACTAATTGAGCAATGTATTTGAGTAAGAACAATGCAAAACTCCATCGCAAGCAAAAACATATAAATGTCTTTACAGTTTCCTGTAGCTTTTACTTGTCAAGGGAATCGTCAGAATGAAAAGAATAAAGCTGTATTGCAAGAGCGCATCAAAGAGAAAAAATGCGTCGTTTCTGTTAGGATGATGCAAACCCACCAATCAAAAACGGAAGCGCTAGTGAGTGATTTTCAAAGCTTGCTGGCACAGGATTGGTCAAGGAACTTTGATAGAGATAGCTTCCAAAGCACATAAATGAAAAGCAAAGCAGCCTCTAAAAAGAATTGAAAATCTATTGTCGCTGTAGTGTAGAGCACAAGATTGAATGGTCAGCAAGTGTAGGCCCATGGCCGAGTCACAACTTGGTTTGTGCTTGGTCAATTTGCACGAGCAATTGAGGGTTGGGTGATCTTGAGAATACTAACCTGTTCTAATCCATTTAGGAACGTGTTGCTTAATTCTGTCATTCAGTCGTTGAAATGTGCGACTGACGTATCGACTATCACAGTTGCTTGAGAATTCGTATGTGACATTGGTCTGTTGAAAACTTTTGGTTGCTGGCAGAGGTCATATGGTAGTAAAAACGACGTGTAGTTCAACAGACGAATAACAGCATTGAGCTGCCATGGTGACTTGCTTTTGGAACCTCAACAAAACACCACCTAACCGTGGGAGATGTGCAGGTAAGTTAGCAGGACATTTTTTCAGTCCGTAAGACGGTGGTCTGTAGAAGTTTCACACATCCCAACGGATGCAAGACAGTGTGACGATTCCGTGCTCGTTGGTCATTGCAGGAAGTTATGCAATCTTATTTCCCAGACCAAACCTGACAGCTTTTCGATATTTTTTATTGATGGAGTGATTTTTAAAACCTTTTTCTACGCGATTTTGCGCAATCTGTGTTTTTGTATCACCCTACCCTCGGTCCTGGAACTGGCAGTTTTGTCCGAAATAAAAAAGCGTGATTTCCAGCAATCCAACTTGGCCATGCCCCACTTGCTTCTGCTCGATGGTTTTTTTGTTTAAAATGCAAGCATGCAACGCCGCAGTAAGCCAGTTAGTTTGCAGTTCAAGCATGGAATTCAAATTTAACTCGTGCTGTCGATCATTCAGAATTCAAAGGCAGTGAAATGTAAATGCAGAGCTTGCTTGATTGTTTTCGCTTCTCGCTTCTGGCTTCAATAAATAATATGTTCTGC
>OZ023236.1:29241343-29350079 GCA_964006365.1 Trididemnum miniatum
AGGAGGAGTGGGTTCTAAAAAACTCCTCGATCTCACACTCAGGAGCTGATCCAGAAAATTTTGAATTTGGTTGAATGTTAATTAAATGTAAAGACGTTAGACCCAAAAAAGGCTTAAAAAGCCCTTTGAAAAATGTTTTCATGTCTGCAGCGTGTTCAGAAATTTTTTCAGGGTGGGGACACCAACTTTTGACATATTATCGAGCGCAGTTTTTTCCGTCAAAATTGCTGTGAAACACTTTGAGAAGAAAGGCTCTAAGGGGGTCCGGGGGCATGCTCCCCCGCAAAATTTTTGAAAATTTGGATTTTGTAGTGGCCTTTTTAGTACTTTTTGAACAATTTTTTGAAGGCTTATTGTTTTTTTAGAACAATTTTTTGAAGGCTTATTGTTATCAAAAAGGTTCGAAAGTATGGAGAAATTGTATTTGTCATAACCATGTTGAAAATGGCTGGTGGGGGGATGCATCTGCCCCTGCCCATACTGATAACTGTGTCTCTTACCACTATGTCAACCAGCCGGTTTGGCTTCATTATAATGTGGGACAGATTCTGACACAGCTGTTTTGAAATAACTGCACGTATAATGCACTTGCACAATTTAAACACTTCACATTAAAAACAAAAGTTTGATCCCTCAAACCTCCCTGAGTGCACCACTGCCTCAATTCGTTCATTCATTATATTTATTCAGTCCTAAATATTGTAAGTTCTCGTGACGACAATCAAAAATAAATTACAATTATAGGACAGGGAGACTGCGAAGGGACCATAGGATCTTCGAGTCAAGCATCCACCCTAAATTCCAAAAGTTAAGTTAAGATTACCAATAATTATTTTTAGTTGAAAAAGAGAAGAAAAGGAAACGCAGACGATAGGCCCAGATCCAAATAAAGTACAATTTAAGTTTCGTTCGTTTTTTTTCATACCGTTAACTGCTGATTAAATAAATTGTTTTCAGTAACCCTCAATTATTAGGTTTTTAAATTTTCTCTTAAATCTACGTGAGTAGCATTCTCTGATGTCAACAGGAATTGCGTTTCAGACCGATACCCCGAGATATTTAATTAAACGTTGTAATTTGGATGATCTATACCTTGGTATATGATAATTGTATCCAATAGTTTGCCTTCTGGTTGCGATTGAGTGATATTTATTAACGTTGGTGAAATAGCCCCTCAGATTAGATGGTATGTCATTCTTAAAATGTCGATGTACAAACATAGCTATCTGCAATTTGAGCATATCATCTAATTTAAGAATGTTATATGATTTATAAATAGTTGAAGTTGGATGTTTGTCATCAAAGCCAGCTATTAATCTAACCGCTTTATTTTGAAGCATACGAATTGAGTTGAGGTAGGTCGAGTAGGTAGAGGTCCATACCGTGATGCAGTTAAGTAGAGATGCGAGATGAACATGGTATAGTACAATTGTAATAAAATAGTTTTAGGAAAAAATCTTTTGACTTTGAACATTATTCCCTAAAGTGCGTGAGAGTTTTGTGTGAAGGTTTTGAATATGGGATTTGAAGGTGAGATCACTATCAATTTGAATACCTAGGTATTTCGCAGATTTATCTGTATTGATTATGGCGCCATCAAAAAAGATAGATATTCATAATTAATTTGAGCGTTAGATTTGGGCGGTATAAGGAGGGCAGAAGATTTTTGCGTATTTATGCAGAGTTTGTTTGCTGCCATCCAATCGCAGACTCTATTAAGTTCATCATTAATACTTTTAACTAATTTATCTGGAGCATCGTCGTTAAATATTAAACAAGCGTCATCTGCAAATAAACGAGGTGTAATTGATGAACAAATAATTAAATCGTTGATGTATAGTAAAAATAGCAACGGACCCAGAGTAGAACCTTGAGGAACCCCCGAGTAAATGGGATAGATTTTAGAATGAATGGTGTGATCCAAAATTACAAATTGTTTTCTATCTCTTAAATACGATTTGAAGAGGTCGTTAGCTGTTCCCCTAATCCCATAATGTTCCAATTTTTTAATTAATATTTTGTGGTTAACAGTGTCAAACGCTTTTTTAATATCCAGAAAAATTAATCCAGTATGTTGATTGTTATTGATGTTGTCATAAATCGAAGTTATGACATCTGTGAGAGCATGGATAGTTGAATGACCTGCACGGAAACCGTATTGAGTCGGTACTGTGAGTGAGTGTTTGTTGAGAAAAGCTTCAGCTCTTGAGTATATAAGTTTTTCAAAAACTTGAGTATATAAGTTTTTCAAAAACTAGAAAAGGTTGTTAAAAGAGAAATGGGGCGACAGTTTGAAGGATTGCATTTATCTCCTGTTTTGTGAATCGGCACCACTTTTGCAATTTTTAAGTTATCAGGAAATAATCCCAACGTAAATGCACTGTTAACGAAGATTGATAGCGGTTCGGATATGAGAGTGGCGGAAAGTTGAACAAATTTAGCACGAATATTATCTGCTCCACAACTTTTATTAGGTTTCAGCGAAGAAATTGTGTTAAATACTTCAATAGGTTCAGTAGGTTTCAAAAAAGTAGAATTGGGGGTTGGTGTCTTTAAAAATTCTTTGTAGGCATTTGTATTAGTAGAGAAGTTGTAATTTTCTAAAGTTTTTGAAGCTATGGTACTAAAATGCTCGCCGAATTTTTCAGCTACTAGTTGTGGATCTTGTTCTATATTATTATTAATTTTTAGCATTGTGGGAAGGTGTTTAGTTGATTTATTACCGGTAGGCAACAAAGTTTTAATTAAACTCCACGTTTTACATGCATCGCCCTTGCGGTTTTGAAATTCTTGACCATAATATATTTTTTTGGCTGTGGCTTTGATTTTTGTCAGCTTATTAGCGTAGTCCTTATACATCTTTTTTGATACAGTGTTACCGTTTAAAAAATGTGTTTGATACATTTTCTTCTATTACGAATAGAAATCAGGAGCCCTTTTATAATCCACGGCTTGTTGCAAAGTTTTTTATTTTTCCGCGAAATTGCTGAAAAAGGTGCATGTTTGTCAATTATTTGTTTAAATGAGTCAGTAAATTAATTGAACAAGTGATTGAAATTAAATTTAGTTATTTCGGGAAGGTCACCCAAATATTGATCAACAAACTGCTCAATATCAGAGATAAATAATTCGGAAGAGAAGTTGGTTAAATCTCGTTGAAATATTTTGGTAGATTTGATTTTATGAGGAAGTGTATTGCTAAAAACCATTGCTGCAACTATGTAATGATCGCTAACGTCTGTCTTCACTATCATGGGAGATAAGCGGTGAGACATGTCATTTGTGATGATGTGGTCAATTATTGTTGATGAGGTGTCTGTGACACGGGTAGGTTTAGTAATGATTGGAAATAACCTTTGCTGGATAATAAATTTATGTAATTTTGAGCCATAGAAGATCGATTAGATGCCGTAATGTCAATATTAAAATCGCCCAGTATGTATGTTCGCTTGTTAATAAGAACAGGGTCGGACAAAGCATCCTCCAATTTACTGAGGAACGTAGTTGCATTAGTATTGGGGTGACGGCAGAGAGCAATGACGTTGCAATTACAATTTGAATTTTGATCAGATACGTTTATCCAAAGGTCTTCACAATCTTCATATTCTAACCAATTATGTTTTATAATACGAAAATGTAAATTAGTAGTTATGTAAATGCCCACACCACCTGATTTTTTCTTTAGGGGACTTGTGAAGACAAATTCATAACCTGGTATACCAATGTTTGTCAAGGGGGTAGTTTGAACGCGAGTTTCAGAAACACAAATAATATCTGGCTTAGGTGAAAAATTGCAAACAGTTTCATAAAAATTTTCAAAATTTTTTTGGAGTGATCTAATATTAATGTGTAATATAAAATCGCTCATGTAAATTGTAAATCAATCGCTCGTGTAAATTGACCAGCAGGAACCAAGTTGTGACTCGGCCATTGGACAACACTTGCTGACCAATCAATCTTGTGCTCTACACTACAGCAACTCTTTGCAGAGGCTGCTTTGCTTTTCATTTATGTGCTTTGGAAGCTACCTCTGTTAAAGTTCCTTAACCAATCCTGTGCTGGCAAAAAGGCTTTGCCTATGCTTTGAAAATCACTCACTAGCGCTTTCGTTTTTGATTGGTGGGTTTGCATCATCCAAACAGAAACGACGCATTTTTTCTCTTTGATGTGCTCTTGCAATACAGCTTTATTCTTTTCATTCTGACGATTCCCTTGACAAGTGTCAGACAAAAGCCTTTGGAAATATGAAACTTCTCTTACTGGCAATGCAGAAGTTCTTTATCACTAACCAGCTGTCTTTACAAATGCAAGATGGCTGCTGAAAAAAAGAAGCACTCTGACTACTTAGCGTCGTAATGTCCTGCCACTTATTCTTTCTGTAACTGCATGTCCCTTCGTCTAATGTTGTCAACCAGTTTTCATGGAAAATTTTAAAGGTGATCTTCTGATTCGTCATGGTGTTTTGCTGTCAACATTCCATCCATCAATTAAAGATGCTTTGTTACCGTTGCTGAAAAACAATCGCATGGCTGTGCGCAAGCGAGCTAATACTGCCATTGGTCATTTGGTAAGTTTTTTTCATCTTCAGTGAAAAAGAACTAAAACTTTGCCTAGTAAAACAGATCATTTTCTACGTAGAAGTTTCATGAATTGAAATTAGTTGCAGAACATCTGAAAGATGCATAATGAAGCAGCCCTGGTCAGTAGTTTTTTTGTTTGGAAGACAAGTTGCATTTTGCTGAATTTTTTTGTTTTATTTTTGCATGATACGTTGAAGCGTGGAATGGTTTAGCAATGTTCGTCTCTGCGACTTAGCACCTAGGCAACGCAGCCACAAACACTACAGCAATGGCGCTTCGCTGACAGCACTGGTGGCATTTTTATTGCTCCATTGAGATAGGTTAATTGCGTTAGGTGTCTTTTCTAACTGCACGACATCTTTTGATGTCTCTGTAATGCTGAACTTCAATATATTTGTCATGCAATATAAATCAAAAATCATAGCACATCCTGTGGAAATATTACAATTTCACTCGGCCAAAAGACAGCAAAAAGACCATGCGGTCATCTGGTTCGAAACCCAACATTTGGACGCAAGTGCGTCATTTTTAGCAAGTGCATTTTTTAGAAACTCATTAATTACGTAAAAACAGTTTTTACAAAATGCGTTTTTGAATTGATACACACCATTTTCAATTTGCAGCGATCTTTTTGCATGTTTTAATTTATGTAAATGACTTTAAGTAAATAAAGTAAGAGATATATATTTGCGGAAACGTTTTATAAACAAGCTAAAACAAAGTCAAGGTCAGGTTAGCGATAAAGAAGACTAATTTTCATCATCAATAATTGTTACCTAGTATTGTAGTTTAAGAAGGTAGGAGCTCTTGATTTAAATGTAAAACGTCGATGTGATAGGTTGGTAAAACAAAAAAAATTTGAAATATAATTATGTTTGAGAGCAAAAAATCGTGTGTCGGCTGTTATTTGCACACAAAAATTTCCATCGTTTGCTTTGGAGAGTGACTTATCAAAATCAAGTTCTTTTGTTCGACGAAATATCGGAAATTCTCAATAAAATTTTGCAATATTTTAATCACTGATTACCTTGATGCAGTTGTCTTTTTCTCATGCATTGTCATCATTGGACAATATTGCAACGATAATGTTCTAATTTTTAGGTTTTCAATTTGTTTTTTTAGAGCCCAAATCTAATAATTGCGAGCGCTCGACCTTAATCTTCAATCTTCATTGGGGGCCTCTCGAAAACCATGGTTCTGTAAATCTGTGAAAGCAATTATGCTACAATATTTTTAGAGGTTTAGAGATGGGTACGCGATTTCCATCACCAGAAGTGTCGATTGTGACATTTTATGGAAGGTAAAGTGAGAACTTGACCTTGACTTTGTTTTAGCTTTTTTACAACGTTTCTGCAAACATATATATCTTTACTTTATTTGCTTAAAGTAATTTTTGCAAATTAAAACACGCAAAAAGATCGCTGCAAATTGAAAATAATTTGCATCAATGCAAAAACGCATTTTGTAAAAACTGTTTTTACGTAATTAATGAGTCTTTAAAAAAGCGCTCGCTAAAAAATACTCTCTCTAGAAATAACGGGCTTGCGCCCAAACGTCTTGCGCCCAAACGTCTTGCGCCCAATTGTCCCTGCGCCCTAATGTATTCGCACCCAAATGTCTCGTGCCAAAATGTTTGTGCCCAAATGTAGACCGCATCTAGTTTGTTGCCACTTCCTAAGTTTTCATTTAACAGCAAAAAGCAATTTAGCCTGACTGGACTTGAATGAAATCCCGACTGTTCTGCTCTGAAAGCACACAACTGCTCAGTAGTCTAATCAGTCTACATTGTATAACAGCTCAGATGGTCGCGGCTCTGGTTTGATTTCGGGTCTGGTCTAACCAATGACTTTGAAATAGGCATTCATAGCTTCCTTGCTTGACGCTCAGCATTAAAGGGACAGTGGGGAGAACAAGCCGGCAAGTTTACTTGTTGCGTCGTTGGGGAATGCGCTTAGCATGATTCCCCCATCTTGTACGGTAGACAGATGGCTGGCAACTCCTAAGCGAGCTCGTTATAGTGCTTTGATCACTTTCTTGTGATGAAAGAATGAATAACTACCGGTAGTTTAAGATTGTATTTGAAGTTTAGTGAGAAAATTATTGAGTTTTTCTTATCAGTGATTTGTCACCTCTAGTGTTATTGTATTTAATTGTAGTAACTTTAGTTGTGAAGAAACGATCATCCGGTGAACGTTTGAATTTGAACTTCTTTTTAACTATTGCCCATGCGCAGACACGATTCTGGCGTTGTAAACATTCAGCTCATTTTTATAACGTGGCAAAAGTTAACTTAGTTACCTTTTAACTTTCAATCGTCAAAACCAAATTTATTTCTGAACAATAAGCTGTAACAGACCAGTTCTTAACTTAATTTTATTATTTCAAACTTGAAGTTGCAGCTTTTCAACAACAAAACTTAAGGAGATTTTATTGCCGTGGAAATGTTTACTCCCAGCATATTTTGAAGGTGATGCTCACTTGTTTGTGGCTGCTCAGACATCACATCTTCTACGCCAAGTTGTCCCAAATGCCGAGTTGACCCGCGTGAAATAATGCAATTTTGAAGACAGTGCTCTTAACATTTTTTTGCAGGCTATAAGTTGCAGCAACGGCATTTTCAGTGAATTGGTTTCTTATTTGGTCAACGAATTGCAGCTTAGCATCGGAGCTCCTGACATGTTGTCTAGAATGCGCCGTACATATGTCCAATGCATTTGTGCAATCACCAGACAAGCTGGACACAAAGTGGCTAAGTTTCTTCCTCAACTTATGCCGTTGATTACATCTTTCTGCCAGCAAGAAGAGGTTTGTTCAGTGAATAGATAATGTTTGAATGTCTTTGTGATTTGAGCTAATGCTTGATTTGAAATCATGTTTATCCAAAAAATTTATTAAGAAACCAAGTGGTTGTGAACTTTGATTGAAGGGTTTTGGGTTTGGTACTGTGATGAAACGCACCACAAACAGACACAACCTACTTTTGGCGCTGTAGGTAAATCATTAATGTAAGGCAGAAAGGTAAATCATTAAAGCAGAAAGAAAAGGGGTCCAAGAATTGAGATCCCTGAGGAACTCCTACTTTAATAAGTTCATAAGAGGAGTTAGAGTTCTGGGTGTTGCAACCATACTCACTCTTGTATTCTATTGTCTCCTCTTCTCCTGCCTGCATGCCATATTGTTTTGTTGCCTCTTCCCTTTTCTTGTACCTCGTCATATGTCCTTACTCTTATTGTATTCTTTATTGTGTTGTACTGTTAACGATGCGGAAATAAAAGACTGCTGCTACTACTTATTAATTGAAACAAATTGACTTCTGGTATTAAGATAACAATGGAAGAAGTGATTAGTAATTCCACAAAGACCATAATGTTCAAGCTTATGTAATAAGAAGGGCGAATTTTGGTCACAAAAGCTTTTTTTTGCTGGAGTCAATAAACTTAAAAAGAATGGAAACAAAATTTTACTGGTGTGGGGTCATTAAGAAGTTATAAGGTTACAAAGTTACATTTCGTGTTTTTCAGTTACATTTTATTTTTGAGGTAACAGTGTTTTTGTGCTATTTTTTGTCTAATTTTCCGACTTTTTTTATCTTTTATTGCTTCAATTGTAATAGATTTACAACTTGCAAAATGCACCAAAGTGTTTATATGCTAAATATAAAACCCACGAAGTTTTACACCTTCCAATAACGTATAAGCATCAGAACCGTTGAGATATCTTTGAGGCCTCAGGCCAAAAAATCAAATAGGTTTAATTAAAACGCATTCTTCAAAAAAAAAAAAAAAAAAACTATTGTTAATGGGCATTTTTTTTTTAATTACCCATCCCCGGCGTGGGCCTCTGGGCATTTGCACCGGCTTTCCCCTTCTCAGTGGTACAAGCTGCAGTAGTAAGCAGTTTTCCACGTTGGATGCTACTTGCTGAAGACAGAAACTTTTCAACCAAAGAATTGTAAATACTATGGTGTGCGTGTATCATAATTTGAACACCTATTAAGACTATTTTATTACTTTTTAGCATGAACCGCTGTTGCTTTTTTTGTCTGCAGTTTTTAAGTAAGGTCACAATTTGGTTGCATTTTCGCAAAAATAAAGTCACAGTATTAAGTTTTTTAGGTCACAAAAAATTGCACTAATAATAAGGTGCTGTGTTTCAAACGCTTTGGTTAAATCTAACAGGACGATTCAAGTAAATTTATTTTTGTCAATATTATTTATGCTCGTGCTGGTTATGTCGAGATTGCATGCTCTGTTAAAAATTTTATATCTAAACCCGTATTGGCATTGAGATATCCCCAAGTGAGAATTCAAAAATCAATAGTTCTAGAGTACACTAACTTTTTCGAATATTTTGCAGAGGACAGGCAGTATTGAAATGGGCTTATAGTTGGTCGCTTTACTTTTCTAACCTGTTTTGTACGCAGGTACAACTCTGGTTGTTTTAAGGCACTTGGGAAAAATCCCATGGTCAAAGCATGCATTAATTAATAATGACATGACAGGTGCAAGAATATCCGCAGCAACAATTACAAAGTTTGCACCAAATTACAAACTTTTCTCATGGCACAACAAGTAAACTTGTCGGCTGCAGCTCGATTTGGATCCTCCAAGCATCTCGATCCTCTGCAACAAAGGACAGATGCTCTGCTGCGATGCCAAGACGAGACTCAACTAAGATCTTCAACGTAATCACGCCATCGAGTTCTAAGACGGCTTTCAGGCCTTCGACCAATCGATGTTGAACAGAGCAGTTTTTTTACAGTTCTTTCCTGGAACATTCGTGTCACATGTTTATACCAACGCAGTTGCGATCTTTTTGGTTGGAGAAGCTGCGATTTGATGTTTAAAGATTCACGAATATCTGCACTTTTAACCTTCTCCAACAAGGTCAAACCACCCATTCTTTGCAAGAGTCCCATTTCGTCTGCTTGAACTCGAGACCTCACTTTCTCATTCATGATCCAACACTCACGGCTATAAGTCAGAATAGGAACATAGACTGATCTAAAAATGGATAGCTTTGTCTTGGTGCAAAGCTTCTGTTTCAGAACCACAGATCGGTGGAGCTAGCGCATTATTGCACTTGCTTTTCCGATGCAGATATCCATTTCACTATTTTGTCTGCCGTCACTTGTGAATGAGACACCGAGGTACTTTAATTTCTCTGACTGTTTTGGAGGTACTCCAACAATTTGAAAAGAGCACTGCTTTGGTTGTCTGGACACGCACATGGTTTCTGTTTTTGTTGTACTGATTTTCATTCCGGCAACAGGGCGTGCATCCGAAAACCTGGGCGTGCATCCGAAAAAGAGCTTGCTGGAGACCATTTTGGGTAGAGTCGAGTAGCACAAGGTCATCTACAATAACAGACGTTGTACAGTGCATTCATCAATCTTTACTACGTCACAAGGCTCACTTTTCTTAACTATTCAATCCATATAAATAAGAAACAGAATAGGTGAAAGAGAGCAGCCTTGCCGTAGTCCCACACTTACTCTGAAAGGTTTTGTCGTTGCATTGTTAACACAAACACAGACCTCGGAATGCATGTACAGCAACTTAATAGCACTTAGTAACTGGCCATCAATGCCATACTGCGACAGCACCGCCCAAAGCTGGTCTATAGGAATGCGATCATATGCTTTTTCAAGATCAACAAAACATGCATTGACCTCTTTTGCATATTCCCACGACTTTTCAAAGATTTGCTGCAAGGCAAAGATCTGATCCATTGTGCTTCAGCCAAGACGAAAGCCAAACTTAGCATCCGTTAGTTTAGGCTCGATTATTTCACGGCATTTCTTTTCAAGGCATTTGGCATCGACCTTACATGGGACACTGATGAAAGAGGTGCCCCTATAATTGGTGCATTTTCTCTTGTCTTCTGTCTTGTGGATAGGTATTATCACACTAGTTTGCCATTGCTTTGGGGCTTGCCCAGTCCTACATGCCACCTTGGTGCATTGGTTAAGAGTGTCTGCTTGGTAGCCGGGAGACTCTAGTTTTATTCCCGGTCAGGTGACACTTAAGACTTTAAAAATACTATTTGCAGCTTTTGCACCCGGCGCTTGGTCCAAGCGGAAGTACGAAGGGTTTTGTGTATGTGTTGTTCGTCATGTATGTCCCTTAACAACATTCAATCATTCGTGATTGATAATTGTAATGGGCCGCCAATTGAGAATGGCCTAAGCAATGTGTGCTTGCACCCGCTGTCCCGTACCTTTACCTTTTACAAACATGAGTCAGCCAACGAACACCTTGTATGTTCATTGCTTTTAACACTTCAGGTCTGATATCATCCTCACCAGATGCTTTACCAGTTTTCAATGATTTAATAACTGCATTCACATCTGCTTCGGTTATCTGAATATCTTTCCCAACCTGTTCCTCGTGAATTTGTGTTGGTGTAGTATCAACTGGGTTTAAAAGATCACTAAAGTAGTCTCTTCACCGATTCAAAATAGCATCTTGATCTTTTAGAGTCACACCATTTGAATCTTTGATGAGGAAAGGGGTTTGAGATCATTTTCCACGTAAACGGCGAATGGTTTGCCAGAATACTTTGTTTGCCGTTTTGAAATCATCGTCTAACCTTTCTCCAAATTCCTTCCAGGCCCTTTCCTTAGACAGCTTAACTTTTGTGGCTGCCGCCTTACGTGCTTCAGAGTACTGCGAACGAAGTTCAAGTGATGATTTATTTGCAAGCGACGCTTATAGGCCACTTTTTTCAGACAAATAGCTTCTATAACTTCTTGGTTCCACCAAGGAGTTCTTTTCTTGCTACTCTTCGTATCTCCAAACACGCTTATGTCCACAACAGTTATTAGCGGACGTAATGATTGCTATTCGAAACACCACTCAGTTTCAATGTCTTCAGTAGAAGTTGGAAGTTCTTTGAACTTACATGCAATGTTGTCTGCGAATGCAGTTCGTGTTTGTTTGTCAGCCAATGATTCCCATTTGATTCGATAAGTTTTTCGTGGTCGAAAAATCTTTCGTTTTTTCAAGGGTTTCAAAGCTTTCAAAGTGCAGACAACTAGGTGGTGATTAGTTGACAACTCAGCCCTTCTTTTAACACGAACATCAGACACGGTAGAAAACAAGTCCGCGGAAACGATACTAAAATCAATCACGGAGCGTTGTCCCAGAGAGTCTCTGTGCCAGGTGTACTTATGACTTCTTTTGTGCTGAAAAAATGTGTTCATTATGCACAACCCGTTGGTGGCACAGAACTGCAGTAAGCACCTTGCGTTCTTGTTAATGTCAGGGTCACCATGTTGCCCAATAACACCTTTCCAGGTTGCATTGTCGATGCCCTTATGTGCATTGAAATCGCCCAAAAGGACAAGGGATTCTGATGAAGTTGTTTTTCCCAATGCAACCTCAACTTCCTCCAGAAATGCTTCGTACTGTGATTCTATGTTAGGTGCGTACACCTGCAAGATACTCAGAGATCCCTTCTACAGCCTTAGCTTTAGAAGACAAACCCTTCCTCCCAGTGGTACCCACTCAACAACACACTCAGCTATGTTGCTGCTCACAAGTAAGCTAACACCAGCTTGAGTATCAACACCTGAGTTGTTGCATCAACACTAACACCTGAGTTGTTGCATTGCTGCATCAACACCTGAGTAGAAAAGTTTCCACCCACCGTTCAACTCCACAGTTCCAGAACCCTGGCGCTTTGTTGATGAAATTCCCACAACATCAACGTGATACTGTTGGGCTTCGCAATCAAACTCCTGTTTTTTTCTTTTCAGTGACAAAACGTTCCAGTTCTCGATAGCTTGATCCCGGCAGGGCCAAGCTTAGTCCCACTCAAGTACATTTTTTGTGCGCTGCCCCCATTTGCCTCGCCAAACGCTTAACAGCTGCGTTGGTGGGTTTCCGGTGATGGTCAGCTGGTGGGGAAGACTGTAGCTTATTTTTTGAAGGAGTCTCTATGCCTAAAACTCGAACGCGGACCTTTTTATCCTGCGTGCTGTTTAATGCAGCATGAATATTTTTGTTACAACTTTCCATTTAGCTACAGCATTGGATTGCTACTTGGTCTGTTTCTGACCTTTGACCTTGCCGCCATGAGTGACCCTGATGGAAGTGATTAATCACCACCAACGGCATTGCTCCAAGGATCATTGAAAATTCAAACCTCCCCACCACGTTAAGGTGGCAATCCATAGGAGAGAGCACTGAAGCTAAGTTGTACAAAAATGGAGTCGTTGATATTGTTACATCACAACAACGACTCCATTTTTGTATCTATGAATATTATATTCATAGCAAAACATATGATGTCGTTGTGATGTAACAATGGTTTTTTGATCACAGTATGTTCGTCATGAATATCGAATTCTTTCAACTCGACCCTCAATTTTATGTAGATTGATTGAGTGAAGAAATTTTCAACTCGCTTTCATCTTTATTATAATCCAATGTCGTGGGAAGCAATCTGTTCCAAACATGGAATGCAACCACCTCCTTTGTGTGTTTTCATATTTTGAAGACATAACTGACTTGTGTTAACAGATCGACGATGAACTCAGGGAACACTGTATCCATACTTTTGAATTGTTTATCCGCCGTTGCCCAATGGAAGTGACGTCCTATATTAATGCCATTATTGAAACATGTTTAAAGTAAGTATTGTATTGACAATGTTCACCCTCATTTAAGTATTATATTGACAATGTTCACCCAGATTTAAGTATTGTATTGACAATATTCACCCCCTATTAAGGTATTATATTGACAATGTTCACCCCCCGTTTCAGTATTATATTGACAATATTCCACCCCATTTTAGTAACATATTGACAATGTTCACCAAGATTTAAGTATTATATTGACAATATTCACCCCTATTAAAGTATTATATTGACAATGTTCACCCTCCGTTTCAATATTATATTGACAATATTCCACCCATTTTAGTAACATATTGACAATGTTCACCCAGGTTTAAGTATTGTATTGACAATATTTACCCCCATGTGGATATTATATTGACCCTCATTTTTTGAAAATTTTATTGTTTAGTTACATCACTTACGATCCAAATTATAATTATGACGATGATGATGCATTTGATGATGAAATTGATGACGAAGAAGATGACGATTATTCAGACGATGATGATAACAGTTGGAAAGTATTTTAATAATTTTTTCAAGTTTTTAACACAGAACAAAACAAGATATCTACAAAACTTAACGAAACTCAATCACTACAAAACTAAACGAAACAAGATAACAACAAAACGAAGCAATACAAGTTTGCAACGAAATTAAACAAAACGAGATCACAATAAGACTTAACAAAACGAGATCACTACAAAACTTTAAAACAAGATCACAACGAAAATAAGTGGAGCAAGACCGCAACAAAACTAAACAAAATGAGATCATAACAAAACTAAGCAAAACTAAATCACAACAAAACTAAACGAAGCAAGGTCATAACAACACTAATCAAAACAAGATCACAACAAAACTAAACAAAACGAAATCACAACCAAACTAAACAAAATGAGGTCGCAACAATATTAAACGAAACGAGATCACAACAAAACTAAATGAAACAAGTTTGCAACGAAGCTAAACAATACGAGATTGCAACAAAACTTAACAAAATGAGATTACAACAAAACTAAGCAAAACAAGATCACAACGAAACTAAGTATAACAAATTCGCAACAAAATGAAACCAAACAATATCACCACAACAAAACTAAGCAAAACAAGATCGCAACAAAACTAAACGAAACAACACCGCAACATAGCTAAGTAAAGCAAGATCACAACGAAACTGAGCAAAACAAGACCACAACAAAACCAAGCAAAACAAGTTCACAACAAAACTAAACAAAACGAGATCACAACAAAACTAAACAAAACGAAATCGCAACAAAACTAAACAAAACAAGATCACAACAAAACTGAACGAAACAAGATCGCAACAAAACTAGGCAAAACAAAAATCATCTAACATTCTATGTTGAAGATTGTTGATTGATTGAAAAATTTTCTGGTTAATTTTTCTGGCCTTTGAAGATAATTTTACTGAACTTGACTAAACAAAAATTAGGTTACAAAGTAAAAACGTAGTTGCTACGCGTGAATTGGTAGATCACTTCATGACCGGTTTCAACCTCAATGGGACTCATTAAGCGAATGCGGATAGGATGAGGTCAAGTAAGGAATCTGTTATGATGACCGTAAACATAGAAACTAGTAGTTAGTCTGGCATATACCTTGGCAATATGTTAACCCCGAAGTTTGTGAATGGTTTGTGTGTTTGAAAAAGTCCTTGAATGAGGATGCGTAATGTAGGCTACTTGTGATTTTGAGAACACTTAACGACATTTTCCCACCTTTTGTTAGTGGTCAGGTGCCCCCTCCTGCGCGAGGTGATTTTCCCATGAATAAAGTACTATTAGTGCTACCCAGAGTCACAGCTGTAAAGTAATGCACGTCAAAAGAAATGGCGTTGGTGTGTTGCGTCAGTGTCGAACGATAATTACCTAGATCAGAAAATAAAGAAAATCGCGAGCACTTTGTAGGACTATTGAAGAAACATCCTCGTTTTGCTATCATAACAGTTTGTAAAAAGCATCTTGTCTTGTGAAGGTTCGACGATCGTCAGCCAAATGCTTGGAAGCTGTTGTTTCAACTCGACCTGAGCTTCTGACAGAATTTTATCAAACAATTTCTCTTCCTATCGTCGCACGATTCAAGGTGAGATGGTTTTTATGATATTATGCACCTACCTTATGTTCAACCGACTTGTGCGGCCGAGTTTAGTTGTTTTTACGTGGGTCTCAGTTTAAGCTTCCGTGAATGAGTTGTGATCTATGTTGAGAATTCTTAACCAGCTGCAAATCAAGCATGGCAGCGAGTCTAATTCGCTCTAGCACTTTCATCGTGAAAAAAAAAGACTTGGCTAACTGACCCCGAGCTAACCCACAAATCGCGAAATTCTCTATATCGTTAGCTTGGAAATGAATGAGAAACTTTGCGAACAAAACCCACCTATTTGCAACTTTGTTCTCTACCCTGAATTGCTTTGAGATTTGACGTCTTACTTAGCATCTCATAGTATTTGCTTGAATCCCCTCTTCTACAACTTGATTTCTATGTTAAAATGTGGATACCGTGATCTCCCGTATTCAGCCCAGCTCATTAAGTTTTTCGTTCCAGCAGAATGCTGTGTGATCAAAGTGTCAGAACAGACATATTCAATGTTTTTATAGGAACGCGATGAAAGTGTCAGAACAGATATCTTTAATGTCTTTATATCACTGGTCAAGCACACTCGTGTGGTGACGTCATCCATCAGTCCTTCATTGAGTTATGGTGGCGATCAAGCGATGGATACAGAGGACTCAGCTCTCTCATATCTTTCTGCTCAAGTGCCTCAAGTTGTTGCTGGTTCGAATTTTGATTAAGTTCAGACTCGATGCAAAATTTTTCGAACTTTTTTTTTAGCTTTGCAGAAGCATCTTAAAGAGAAAAGTATTAAAACCCGTCATTGCTGCTTCTCTCTACTTGTCCAACTCACTACCACGATGCCCGGTTGTTTGTCGCAACACCTCACCCTGCTAATCCCAGGAGTTCAGTACAGCCTCTCTTATCATCGAAATAATTCAGCGAACATGAAAATTGATACTTTGAATTTCCTTCATATTTTGCTGATTCATCATGAAGCTGATGTAAGTTCATGATGTTTGAGTTGATTTTTCGTTTCTTGTTTTACATTTTTTTTTAGGTGATTCTCCCTCATATTGGAATTCTGGCTCCTTTGGTTATTGAATGTGTGAAGGATCCTTCCTATAAGATAACCTCCGATGCTTTGCTCGTTTTGCAAGATCTCGTAAAGGTTTGCGTGATATTTCCGTAAATTACAAACTTTTGACGAGAAATAATGACGAAATAACCTTGTGGCTATTGAAATTTCTGTGCTCTGCATGTGTTTTCCTTAAATAAAACCGAATGTAACTATGAGGTTATAAATTAGTATTTTTAGATTTTTTTGTTCAGGTGATTTGCAGCGATGCATCAAACTTGAATAACCTCATACAAACTCTCTACTCTGCAACACTACATCGTTTGAAGACAGCTGACATCGACCAGGAAGTGAAAGAACGAGCAATTACATGCATGGGGCAAATTATGTCATCAGCCGGCGACCGGTAACTACATGCCCTTTCCAATCCATCTCCACTTCACATGTCTAAATCCCATTTTCTTAGTCTTACAGATGAAGTGCCGGCCACATTGGAATTGTTTTTAGAGCGGCTTAAAAATGAGATTACTCGCTTGACAACAGTCAAATCGTTGCAGCTGATCGCAGAATCCCAACGAGTTGATATTTTGCCAATTTTATCTCGCGCAATGCCAGTCCTCGCAAATTTTCTTCGAAAAAATCAGCGATCTTTAAAGATTTCTACTCTACGTTGTTTGGATAGAATTTTCCGCAACTATTCGAGGTTTGTGCAGTTTCATTTTGTAGACCAGAACTGGGGAGTGGGGAACCATTGCAGAAAATGTCTGGCTCCGAAGCTATCAAGCATTACATCTGTGAGTCCAACTTCGGCTCCATCAAAAATGCTTGGCTTCGAGCTCCGGCTCCCCAGCCCTGGTGCAGATGTATGAAGTTTGTGCAGACGTATGAAGGTTGTGCAATTTTATTGTGCAGGCGCATAAAAGTTGTGCAGTTTCATTGTGCAGACACATGAAATTTGTGCAATTTTATTGTGCAGATGCATAAAGGTTGTGCAGTTTCATTGTGCAGACGTATGAAGTTTGTGCAATTTTATTGTGCAGGCGGATAAAGGATGTGCAGTTTCATTGTGCAGACGTATGAAGTTTGTGCAATTTTATTGTGCAGATGCATGAAGGTTGTGCAGTTTTATTATGCATACTGCGGACGTATAAAGTTTGTGCAGTTTCATTTTGCAGACGTATGAAGTTTGTGCAATTTGATTGTGTAGACCAGCGGTTTTCAGTTGGGAGAACTTGCCAATTTTACCGCTGATAAACGGTATCGTTGATTCTTTCTAGTTGTGTGTTTTTGACTCTGCCTTTTAGTAAAAAGAACAAAATCAATGGTGACATTGACTGAAATATGCCAGACTCTTTTGATGGCTTCTGTAGCCACGGGCGCCGACTTCGGGTATGCGGGCATGCCGTGCATGCCCACACGTTTGGTTATATTATGAAAAATACTTTGCTAAAGTTTTTTCTTGGTTTAAATAACAACTTTCTGCTGAATCTCCTTTTCCACCGCTTTTCATGATGTGAGAATTTTATGATTGAACGCCCTCACAAATGGGTCTCGTAATCCCACCCGGGGTTTGATAAATTGTAGTTTTGGCAATGAAAGTCTTTGTTTTAGTGTCAGTCTAACAGCTTCGTTTATGAGTAATAGATTTAGTTGAAGTATAAAGTGCTTTGCGAACTAAAATTCGCTTCTGTTTGTTAATGCAATGCTTTTGATTTGCGCTAATTCTGCTAATTGTATGATAACATTCTGAATAAGATTTTTTTGGGTTAACCTACTTTTGTTTATCATAATTTGACTGAGATTGTGAAAAAATAGAAGATGGAAAATTTTGTTGCGAATAGGTTACACTTACGAAAATAAAGCAAGCTAAACTGAGTTTTATATACTAGTTTAGTTTTTGTAAGTTTGCAACGGTAGGCCTGTTTAGAAAACAAATCATGACCAAATCCCGACATGCAGCGTTTTGAATTGAGTAAAAAACTAGGCTAAGTAAAGTTTCTGACAACGAAAAAAGTTGGTACATTAATATTTTTTCAATTATTTGCCTCTGTGACGTTGCAATGATTACTGCTAGCGCATCTCGTATTTATTGCATTGATCTAAGGCGGCCATGCCCAATCCGCAGGCCGCATTAGGCCCTTTTGGTGTTTCTGTGCGGCCCACTTACCATTCATGGGAAAGCTCTACAAAGCAGTGAAGACCTCTTTTTCTAAAGAAACGAGGATTTTTTAGCTTTAGAAAGCAACGTAGAACTTTTGCGGCCCATTCAAAGAATTAAGGCTAATCAAGCTCTCAATGCAGCCCGCTACAAAAAAGGTTGGACATACTTGATCTAAGGCTTCTCCGAGAAAATTCATTATTTTCCATTTCGCAGTAAAATTCACTTCGTACAGACAAGAATTTTCTCAAAATTATTGTTGGTGGAGCTGAAGCAGCTCCACGTAAATTTTTCAGCACCAAAATTTGCTTTTGCGCAGAAATACCCAACATCTACGCGTAATACAGGCGCGTACGCAGCATGCATGAGGTGTAGCTTTTCCACTAAATTATTTTTCTTCTCGATTTTATTCTTTGAGCTATTAAAAGTGTGCTGCGTCAGTCAAAGTGATTACGCATACAGGGTGACCCAAAAAAAAACGGGCCCCGTGTATTTAGAATAATTAGAATTGGGGCCCGTTTTTTTTGGGTCACCCTGTATATCGCACGCGGTAGAAAAAATGTATGCTTATGTGACAACGATGTTAAGATAAGATAAAGTTAATCACGTGCCAAACGTTTGAAACTTCTGATTTGGCCGAATTTCAAGTTGCAACGTACAGTCTAAGCAGTAGTAGAGCCTAATGATTGCAAACAAATTAATTGCACCAATTTTACTACATCTTAAGATTTAAGTAATCACGTGGTAATGCTTCAATTTTGACGTCATAAAATTACCGCATGCCCGGTAAAATCACAAACTCGGCGCCTATGTCTTTAGCTTATGGCCAGGAGCGGATCCAAAGGGGTAGGATGAGGAGTATACATCCTCCCACCAGACATTTTCGAAAATGCTTTTGATGTATACAATTTTTCCAGAATTTCAAACCTTTTCAATAGCTATACGCCTTACGCCTTAAGCACGCATAATCGAAAATGTGTGAACAAACTATATCATATTTGGCGGAGCACTCAGAATTTGGGTCAAAATATTTGAACAAAATTTGCGTGAAAATTGTTCAAAAAACACTAAAATAGCCATTACAGCATGTAAATTTTCGAAAATTTTCGGGCCAACATGCCCCCTAACCCCCCTAGAGCTTATCTTGTTTCTCACTCAGCTTCAAATTTGTTCGGCCGAAAAATAAAATATGCCTAAAAAACATGTGGAAATTATGGCTCCCCCTATTTATAATTTCTCGCTACACCACTGTCTGAACAGAAAAAGTGCGTGAGTGAAGTACTGTGCAAGGGGTTCAAGAATGACTTTTCCTTGCCGAAAGGGTGCGGGCTTTGAAACGAATTGGGAACCACTGGTGTAGATGTATGAAGTGTGTGCAGTTTCATGGTGCAGACGCATGGAGTTTGTGCAACTTTATTGGGCAGACGCATGAGGTTGCGCAGTTTTATTGTGCATACTGCCTACGTATGAAGTTTGTGCAATTTCACTATGCAGACGCATGAAATTTGTGCAATTTTGATAGTTGACGTGTGAAGTTTGTGCAATTTCATTGTGCAGACGTATGAAGTTTTTGCAATTTGTTTGGGCAGACGTATGAAGTTTGTGCATACGGTTGGCGACAATGCTTACAGATGAGGGAAAAAGTCTGTTAAGAGAGTTTATTATGATTAGCATGAAAACTCTCTGGTAATTGATTGCAGTGCCATATCAGTCGATATGATGTCATCGGTTCTTGAAGAAGTTCCTCAACTAATCAACGAAAACGACCTCTACATCACTCAACTTTCAATTCAGTTGCTCTCCTTCATGATGAAGCTCCCTGTCGCTGGAAATGCAAAAGAAATGTTGAATCAAGTTTTGCCAAACATATATCACATCGTCCAATCTCCTCTTCTGCATGGTAAGTGATCTGCTGTTAGTTGATTGCAATAAAGTTAATGTGTTCAAACCAGGTGAAAAAGGCACGGCGAGCAACATCAATTGCATGAACTTCCAAGCAAAACAAATTAGCCAACTTTGAATTTTTGCGTAGAAAAGCTTGGTTCCAGCAAAAATGATTATCACAAATCAACGACCACTTTGTGAAATTACAAGTAAATTAAATCTCGGAGTTGTTGCGGTTGTAAAAACGTTTTCTATTCTATGATGTGCACTGAAAGTGGACTGGATCTTCTTCTCCGGCCCACATAATACTGAAAAACGGTACAGCTCATTTTCAGTGCGCATTCTGGAGGAGAAAGAAACAGAACGAAGCAGACAAAGTCTGGACATGTTGACAGGGTAAATCTAGACTTGTGGACAGGGTAAATCTCTACATGTAGACAGGGTAAATCTGGTGATGTGAACAGGGTGATTTTAGACGGGTGGAGTGGGTAAATCTGGACATGTGGACAGGGTAAACCTGGACATGTGGACAGGGCTGAACATGTGGCGAAGTAATCCTGGAGATGCAGACAGAGCTGAACATGTGACAGGGTTAGTTTAATCCTTGCAATGTCTTAGTGAAAATGCATAGCCTTGCAAGTGTCCTTATCTTGTATGTATCAGTTAAGAGCGTGCAGGCAAAAGGGGTTTGATTTCAGTTGACTTATTTGCAACATGTCAGTAATTATTTTTTTGCTTCGGTTTAGGTAGTGCTTTGAATGCTGTCCTGGAATTTTTTAGCATTTTGGTGAAGAACAACGAGATTAAACGAGCTCGTAGTGATTCAGTAAGTTTTCGTGATGTGTTGCGTGCGCTTATTGAGCCAATTTATCCGCAGCGCTCTTCAAAGCAACGCTCACCAAACCAACCACTTCACAAACAAGCTTATCATTCCACTGGTAAGTTTCAAATTGTTTGGATTGCGTAGATATTAATCTAAGAAACATTTTTTCAGCCAAGTGCGTGGCAGCTTTAGTGACGTCATGTCCATGTGAGTGTGAGCACATAGTTCGTCAGTTTATGATGGATGTGGAAAATCAAAAATCTTCGGATTCGATTCGAAGTTTTGCTTTGCTCGCCCTGGGAGAGATTGGGCAGCATGTTGATCTTGCTGCATTTGAACGTCTTGAAATGGTTAGTTTGATTCACGCCTCTCTTGTTGCATGGCAATGTTACGGTTAGGGTGGCTTCATTTTTGAAAGTGTGACACCTCATTTCGAAGGTGTGACACCTCACTTCGAAAGTGTGACCCCTCATTTCGAAAGTGTGACTCCTCATTTTGAAAGTGTGGCATCACATTTCGAAGGTGTGACGCCTCAATTTGAAAATGTGACGTCTTATTTGTAAAGTGTGACACCTCATTTTAAAAATGTGACATCTCATTTCGAAAGTGTGACACTTCATTATGAAAGTGTGACATCTCACTTCGAAAGTATGACACCTCATTTTGAAAGTTTGGCACTTCATTTTGAAAGTGTGGCACCACATTTTGAAAGTGTGACATCTCATTTTGAAAGTGTGACATCTCATTTCGAAAGTGTGACACCACATTATGAAAGTGTGACATCTCACTTCGAAAGTGTGACACCTCATTTTGAAAGTTTGGCACTTCATTTTGAAAGTGTGGCACCTCATTTTGAAAGTGTGACATCTCATTTTGAAAGTGTGACCCCTCACTTCAAAAGTGTGACACTTCATTTCGAAGGTGACCTCATTTTGAAAGTGTGACACCACATTTCGAAGTAGCAGAAGCGTTGTTGGACATGTACAGTCGGGTTGGAGTACCGTAGGAAGTTCTGAGCGACCTTGGAACCCAGTTTACATCTGTCTGCATGAAGGAGGTATCTGAGTTACTGTCCATCAGGAGACTTACGACTTCCCCTTACCATCTCGCTTGCAACGGATTAGTGGAGAAATTCTATCGAACCTTGAAGCGGATGTTAAGGAGGTTATGCCACGAGCAACCACGTCAGTGGCATCGTTTCATCAATCCCCTTTTGTTCGCTTATAGAGAAGCACGGCAAGAAGCGACAGGGTTCTCACCTTTTGAGCTACTGTATGGAAGGACGGTAAGAGGCCCTGTCCAGATTTTGAAGGAGTTATGGTCTGAGGAAGAAGAGGATCCGGAAGTTACCACAAGTTACCAGTATGTCCTCGAACTGCGGGAAAGGTTGGACGAGACAATGACGTTGGCTCAAGCGGAACTAGAAAAGAACCAAGGAAGAAACAAAAACTTGTACAATCGGAAAGCAAAGAAACGGAGTTTCCAAGTGGAAGATAGAGTCTAGGTGTTACTTCCCGCTGACCAAAACAAGCTTCTTATGCAATGGAAAGGTTCGTTTGAGATCAAGGTAACCAAATGGGGAAACAATTACCAGGTCGAAGTCAACAAGAAGGTGAAGACGTACCACATCAACATGTTGAAGCTTTATGTGGAGAGAAAGAGGATTGAAGAGATTGCAACGCCTGGGCGGAGGATATCCCAGGGCAGCCTCGGGGAGAAATCCAGGTGGGTTGCGGATGTGTCCAGGGCGTCCAGGGGGGCCATCCTCAGGCGGCTGCAGTTGGGCAAGTAGGGAAAAATTTGGTAGGAGTGAAGAGGGATGTTGCTGAGAAGGTCAGTGTTAATGAGGAGGACTTGCTGGGGCTGGTGACGTTCCAATCGAAGGAAAGCATCCAAGATGTGTGCGTTAGGGCAGAGTTAAATGGTGAACAGCGGAACGTAGTTATGGAAGGTCTAAGAAGGTATGAGGAAATCTTTACGGAAATCCCAGGAAAGGCCAGCGTGATTGAGCATCAGATTGATTTTACTGACGATCGCCCAATTAGGTGCAAGCGTTATTCTTTGCCTTATGCCAAGAGAGGTGAGATTCGAATTGAGATAAAGAACATGATGGATACCGGAATTGTGAGGGAATCAAGCTCGTCATATGCTTCTCCGCTGGTTGTTAAGAAAAAAGATGGTTCTAACAGTATGTGTGTCGACTATCGAAAGCTCAACCTAGTACGGTCGCAGATCCAGCGCCAATGACTACGGCCGAGGACTTGTTTGGGAAGTTAGGAAAGTGTCAATATTATTCGACAATAGATCTAAATAAAGGATAATGGCAACTACCGGTTGCTGAGGAGGATATACTCAAGACCGCGTTCGTGACTCCGCATGGCTGTTATGAGTTCCTGCATATGCCGTTTGGAATGAAGAACTCTGGAGCAATGTTGATTCGTGGCATGAGGAAGCTACTTTAAAACATGGACAATGTCGAATGCTATATAGACGATCTGATTGTCTACACAAAGGACTGGGCTACTCATCTGCAGGTGCTTGATAAACTTTTGGAAAAACTAAGACAAGCAGGCTTAGTTATTCGACCTACTAAGTGCGTATTTGGCTGAAAATCTGTCGAGTTTTTAAGACATTCCATCGGAGAAAATTGCATTTCCATCAACGAGGAGAACTTGAAGAAGATACGCAGTGCGAAGAGACCCACAACAAAAAGGAGGTTCGATCGTTCTTGGGTCTTGCCATCTACTACCGCGACCACATACCATCATTCGCGGCAGTTGCGGCGCCACTAAATGACTTGACAAAAAGGGACTGCCGTAAAGTGTGAGATGGGAGGATGCTGAAGAAAAGGCATTTGTGACCCTACGCGAAAGCTTGGTGCGGAGGCCCATTCTGCGTTTGCCAGATCACAACAAGACTTTTGTTTTGCGTACCGATGCGTCGAACTGTGAACTTGGGGCTGCGCTTATGCAGGAACACGAAGGAAGATTTTTTCCAATTGCGTAGGAAAGCAAGAAGCTGACATCTGCAGAGCGGAAATATTCCTCCATCGAGAAGGAATGTTTGGCCATTGTGTGGGGAATATCGAAATTTCGTCTGTATCTGGCCGGTAAGCCATTCTTTTTACAGACTGACCATCAACCCCTCGCTCTTCTAAAGAATGTCAAGTTTCGAAACGATCGAATTATGCGATGGGCATTGGCACTACAGGAGTACGACTATACCGTGAAGGACATTCGTGGCAAAGACAATGTTGTAGCGGATTATTTAAGCCACTTAGTGGTCGATTCTGAAAATTGTTAGTTTGTGCCATATTTTGAAATTTGTTGTGTGAAGTAATTATGTAAATAAGTAATATCGTTTTTTTGTGGGTGGATTATATTTTCCGTTGGATAATAATTTTTACTAGGGGGGAGTGTAACGATGTAACTGTTTAATATGTTTTGTTTTAAATGCTTTGTCTACTCTGGAAGGTTCTAGACCGATGCGTTGTTTTCCGAAGTGTTATTTGTGGGATTGTTTCATAAGGTTGCATTATGAAGTCATAATTTTGTACTGACGTATTTTTTTCGCGAGTATTCTGGACAGATCTCTCCATTACGTAATTTCATTGAGTCAAAATTTGTGCTTGTGACGTCACAATCGTATTTATTATAGTTTGGTGTGAATTTTTGCATGTCATGTGATTTCTCTTCTTGTTTCTTTTTAAGAATGTTATAGAACTTCTTAAAATTGAATTTAGAGTATAAATAGGCGTGAATTTTTGATCTTAAAATTATTCCAGCGTACTGCAGTTATTCGAGTGTCGATTTAGTGTGCGTAGAGTAAGCAATTTTGTTGTATGCTGAAGGGTATAGCCCTTGTTGTATGGTGGCACTGAAGTGAGCTGTGGAGCTTGTGTTTATTGAAAAGTAGTACGGTGAGTACCGTAGCTAAGTGACTTAAGTTGGGTCGATTATGATATTCGTTTGGTGAAGAAGGTCTTGGGTTTTTTCGTGAGGTCAGATCTAAGAAGGAATTAATTCCTACGGTTTGTCATACAATTCATATCAATCGTCCTGACAGCGAAGTAATGCAATTTCCTATTTCGCGACAGTCATATAATAGTATTTATGCTGATTCTGCGTTGATTAAAGCTCGCAAACTTTACGGATTCCAGGTTGTTATGGGAGCATTTAATGCCTTGAATGAGGAAGTCAAATCCTCTGCCTCGTTTTCTTGGGGAAGAATTTGTATTGGAAATTTACAGCATTATTTGCCTGGAATGATTCAGCGAATTCAAGAGCAGGTTCGCATTGCAGAATTGCACTGACCTGCTGACAGTTTAACTTGTCACTCTGTGTTTCAGCCTAAATGCCAATATCTAATGCTCCATTCGTTAAAAGAAACGATAAGTCACTGCAGCCCTGCAGCATTGGAAAATTACATGGAAAGCATTTGGAACTTGTTGTTCGAGCACGCTGAAAGTCCAGAGGAAGGCAAGTTTTAGGAACTTTGTGAAGGAATTTTTCATACGTCTGAACACTGCAAGCGTCTCTCGCTTCTTGTGTGCGTGTCTCTCCCTTCGTGTGTACGTTTCTCTCTTTTTGTGTTCACGTTTCTTTCACTTTGTGTTTACGTTTCTCTCACTTCGTGTTTACGTTTCTGTCACTTCGTGTGTGCGTTTCTCTCACTTCGTGTGTGCATTTCTCTCACTTTGTGTTTATGTTTCTCTTACTCCGTGTGCATGTTTCTCTTTGTGTTTATGTTTCTCTCACTTCGTGTTTATATTTCTCTCACTTCGTGTTCACGTTTCTCTCACTTCGTATTTATGCTTGTCTCTTCGTGTTATGTTTTGCTCTCTTCGTGTTTATGTTCATCTCACTTCATGTTTACGTGTTTACGTTTCTCTCACTTCTTGTTTACGTTTCTCTCACTTCATGTTTATGGTTCTCTCACTTTGTGTTTACGTTTCGCTCACTTCGTGTTTATGTTTCTTCTCACTTCGTGTTCACGTTTCTCTCACTTCGTGTTTATGTTTCTCTCACTTCGTGTATATGTGTCTCTCACTTCATGTTTACATTTCTCTCACTTTGTGTTTGTGTTTCTCTTACTTCTTGTTTACGTTTCTCTCACTTGGTGTTTATGTTTCTCTCACTTCATGTTTCCGTTTCTCTCATTTCGTGTTTACGTTTCTCTCACTTGGTGTTTATGTTTCTCTCACTTCGTGGTTACGTTTCTCTCACTTCGTGTTTACGTTTCTCTCACTTCGTGTTCACATTTCTCACACTTCATGTTTACGTTTGTTTCACTTTGTGTTCACGTTTCTCACATTTCGTGTTTATGTTTCTCTCACTTCGTGTTTATGGTTCTCTCACGTCGTTTTTACCTTTCTCTCACTTCGTGTTTATGTTTCTCTTATTTCGTTTGTATGTTTCTCTCGCTTCGTGTTTACGTTTCTCACTTCGTGTTTATGTTTCCCTCACTTCGTGTTTGTGTTTCTCTCACTTTCTGCAAGTGCACACTTCCTCACTGAGTTCAGACTTCCTCACTGAGTGCACACTTTCTCACTAAGTTCAGACTTCCTCACTGAGTGCACATTTTTTCTCTGAATTCAGACTCTCTCACTGAGTGCACATTTTCTCACTAAGTTCAGACTCTCTCACTGAGTACACACTTTCCCACTGAGTTGAGACTTCCTCACTGAGTGCACCCTTTCTCACTGAGTGCCCACCGTTTCACTGAATGCCCACCCTTTCACTGAGTGCACACTTCCTCTCTGAGTGCACGCTTCCTCACTGAGTGCACACTTTTTCACCTGAGTGCACACTTTCTTACTAAGTGCACACTTCCTCACTGAGTGCAGACTTCCTCAACGAGTGCACACTTTCTCCCTGAATGCAGACTTCCTCAACGAGTGCACACTTTCTCCCTGAATGCACACTTCCTCACTGAGTTCACACTTTCTCACTGAGTTCAACCTTTTCCACGAAGTGCTTTCTTTCTCATTGAGTGTAGACTTTTTCACTGAGTGCATGCACACTTCCTCCCTGAGTGCAGACTTCCTCACCGAGTGCACAGATTTTTTGACTTGCCTCTCACTGTTGTGTTGATATTAACACTTTTCAGGTACTCGAAATGTTATCGCTGAGTGTTTGGGCAAACTTACTTTGATCGATCCTGAGCGGTTCCTGACCAAACTATATGGGTTTCTATCGGTGAATAGTAAACTTGTTCGTGCAACAATCATCACTGCAATAAAATTCACAATCACTGATCAGCCTCTCGCCATCGATCCTTTACTCAAAGAACATTTTGCGAAATTCCTCAGTTTACTTGAGGTGAGCTATTGCTTTGGATCACAGCAATTAATGGACTAAAGCCATATTTATGACGCATCGTTGTTTGTTTGTTTATAGGGTCAATTCATCTTTGATCATCCAATTTGTGCTTAAGTGTCAACCCACCCTTTCAGAATTTAACCAAATTCGGCATATGAGGAGAATTTATTGAGAAACTCACAATTTCCAAATTTCAGCTTTTGATCTTTTGTACTTTCCGAGAAAATCAACTTTGAAATTTCTTGACACTAGGTGGCTTTTTTCACGCTTCAGTGATTTTTTGCTCCCTGAGCCTTCCCCTTACAGTAAAATGTTGCAAAAAAATGCTAGATGTATGTTTTTGGGGGTGTAGAATCCATTTTTTCACTTAAAAATAATGTAAAATGATCAGAAAAGTTGCTATCAGCGAATATTGGTGATTGAGTTTACGCACAATTTTCTCAGCTTTCCGGAGGTTTACAAATGTTTGAAATATATTGTTTCATTCACTAATGCACCCGCAATCCAGAAACACAAGCATAAGTTTTGGCAAAGTTGAATAACACTTTCAAATCCAACTAAGTTTTTCACTGTGCAAGAAAATCGTTTTTATTTATGTAGACTTACAGAGCGCACTCCAAGATTTCATGACAGTCAGGACATAAACACGTTGTTGAAAACTTAGTTGTACAAAGACGTCGCTGCAGTGAAAATTTTAATGCTTGCATCAAGTGAACATCTAGTATATCAATATATCATTTTTTTTCAGTAATATCCATGTATAGCTATTACTTTGCTTTACATATATGCTAAATTTAGAAAAAAAGTATCACGCAAAAATTGTCTATTAAGGTAAGAAGTGTCTTATCGTCTCAAAAACAAAATTTCATTAATAGTACATATCAGTAGTTTAGCTATCATGAATTTCAAAAAAATGTACTGATATGAAAAAGACACTAAAATTATGTGTATCGTGCACTTTTGTACCAAGTAAGCTTTCAATGTCAAAGGTTTATTTAAAGTGTATATATTGAAGAAATTACAGTACTTATATACAGGGGCGTCAATCCAACGGAGGCAGGGGGCGATGCTCCCTCAGGTCTAACACCAAACAAGGAGGATATATGTCTGGCCCCCACAGTGTTTCGATACCTATGTTAGAAGTTAAATGCATGCACAGTAGCTAAAACAGTTCCAAAGTACAACAACGCAACATCGTGGTAACGTTTTGTCGCAATGTTACGCGCATGCTATACAAAAAGGCGAAAAGAAAACTATCAGCATGTGTTCAGCGACGATGCTACTGGTACCCTAAAAATTCATTTTCAACTCTATTCCGCTTTCGTTTTCAACTCTTGAGCTTTCAGAGCGTCGGAAGGCTTGAGGGGACCCGTTGTGTCTGCTCATTTTGAACAAAAATAACTTTGCACATACTCACTCTAAAACGACGATGAAAATTTAGGAAAGCCGATAATTTTATTGTTATTTTTCGCATATATTTTTTATGACACAACTAACATATCCATGCGCTAAATGCGCTTCATTATATCAGATGTCCCAAAAAAATGAACCACTTTTTGTTAAGTATTTTCTCGGTGATTGTAAACTCAAAATCATTGAAACTCAATACTTTAAGGTACACTTTTACATAATATCTATAAACTTGGTTGCAAATTATGTAAGTATTGCCAAATTAAAAAAGATGTTTCTAAAAATTTAGTATCAGAGGAAATTTATGTGAGTAAAGGTCTAGTAAACGCTTTGTTGCTGCGCTTTGTGACATGATAAATCTGTAGACATTCGAAATAAACATAATATCTATAGAAGAAAGATGCAACAGCATTTCTTGTTGAATGAAAACACCTTTGTTTAGTTGTGGAAGTATTATGGAGGTCACATTGAGCATAGACTGAAATAAACCACTATTTGCTCGTGATACTGAATTTTCTTAATTATCAATTTTAATTTGGCAATACTCAACCAATTTTTTAGATATTATGTAAAAATGTAAATAACATACCGGTACCTGGATTACTGTGTAATTACAGAATTTCAATAATTTTGGGTTTATCATCACCGAGAAAATACTTTACAAAAAGTGGTTCATTTTTCCTGGCCACTCGATACACAAAAAACAAACTTCTTATAAAAATTCTCGCCCCACTACTGTTTGCCTTTTTCAAGAAAAAATCGACGCCTATGCCTATATATAATATATACTGTATAATGAAGAAATATATATATAATGAAGAAAGTGTAGCAATATATTGAAAAAAGTTGTACCACATTGACACATATTTTTTTAAATTAAAATTAGTTAGTTGCATGTTTATCCTCCTATCACGAGAAAGCGCTATACGAGCTCGCTTAGGGGTTGCCAGCCATCTTTCTACCACACCAAGATAGGGGAATCCTGCTAAGTGCCTTTCCCAACGGCACAACAAGTACACTTGCCGGCTTGATCTCCACACTGTCCCTTTAATGCTGAGCGTCAAGCAGGGAAGTTGAGAATGCCAATTTTTGAGTCATTGGTTTGACCCGACTCGGAATCAAACCCGAGTCTACAGCTCAAGAGACAGACGCTCCATACCACTCGGCCATCTAAGCTGTTTAAATTTTTAAGCTGTGATTAAAAAATACATATTAAGCTGTGATTAAAAAATACATATATTGCTTTACAATGTCATTATGGTTAGCTGTGCAGAAAAATATAACTTTGAAACCATATTTGGTACTGCACATTATATGAAAAACTTTCTCTTTATAATAGTCAGTAGGCTAGTCTCAATTCAGAAGGTATGCAGTGTATAACAACTAGGTATATTTAAATCATATTAACAGCACCACAATATCAAATTCATTTTTTTCTAATGGTTTTTAAGTAGTCTATGCTAAGTAGTTTTTAAGTTTTAAGTAGTTTTAAAGTTTAATGCCAGATAGATTGGAGACATACTGCAAAAAATTTTAGTAAGTCAAAACAATTCAGTTGAATGTTCAAACATTCGTGAATAAAATGACATATTTCAAACATTTGTAAACCTCGGGAGAGCTGAGAAAATTGTGCGTAAACTCAATCACCAATATTCGCTGATAGCAACTTTTCTGATCATTTTACATTATTTTTAAGTGAAAAAATGGATTCTACACCCCCAAAAACATACATCTAGCATTTTTTTGCAACATTTTACTGTAAGGGGAAGGCTCAGGGAGCAAAAAATCACTGAAGCGTGAAAAAAGCCACCTAGTGTCAAGAAATTTCAAAGTTGATTTTCTCGGAAAGTACAAAAGATCAAAAGCTGAAATTTGGAAATTGTGAGTTTCTCAATAAATTCTTCTCATACGCCGAATTTGGTTAAATTCTGAAAGGGTGGGTTGACATGCTGTTTGATTAAAGATGGATTTGACCCTATAGCATGACAAATGAATAAAAAGTTGATGTGAAAAGTCAGTGATGATTGAGGAAGATTGCAAAGTGAAGGGCCACTTTCTCACTGAGTGCCCTTTTCTCACTTTGTTAAATGCTCCGGTGGTGAATCGAACGCGTCGTGAGGGGTCTCTGCGCGCATAATCACACTTTGCTAGCAAACGCTTTGATCAAGGTTGATTTCGTAGTGATAAACTGGTTCAAATAAGCACAATTTCATTTTTAAGGGTTTTGCAAAAATCGCATTATTTATCGTTCTATTGCACTTGTATGATTGTCTATTGCCTGTTAATGAGTAAATTTGATTTTAACCATCACTTCGTGAAAAGTTGATGTAGCCTTGTTTCTTGACGTAGAAACTAATCATAGTGTAGTTGCTTCAATTCACTGAAAGAACAGAATAAGCCAATGACCGGCGTTCGCACAACTGAGACGCGATTAAAGTTTGCTTCACAACTTTGCACTGCTCTGTTTTTTGCTTGAATAGTCAACGATCCCATCTCATAACAAGCATGTCGATTGTTTTTGGTGCATGTCAGTGATGCTCCCTGCAAGTCTGTGATGTTTAACAGCGCAGATGGCCGAGTGGTGAAAGCGCCCGCCTCGGGAACTGTAGACTTGGGTTTGACTCTGAGTCGGGTCAAACCAATGACTTTAAAATTGCTATTCACAGCTTCCCTGCTTGACGCTCAGCATGAAAGGGACATTGCGAAGAACAAGCCGGCAAATTTACTTGTGCCGTTGGGAAAGGCACTGAGCGCGATTCCCCCGTCTTGGTGTGGTAGACAGATGGCTGGCAACTCCTAAGCGAGCTCGTTATAGCGCATTGATCGCTTTCTCGTGATAGGAGGATAAATATGCAGCAAAATATATATATAAATATATTCGCAGCTTACCTGCTTGACACTCAGCATTAAACAGTTAATGTAGTAAACAAGCCGGCAGGTTCACTTGTTGTGTCGTTGGGAAAGACACTTAATGGGATTAGCCTACCCCACTTTAGTTTAATCGACAGGTCACTTGCTACTCCTAAGCAAGCTCGAAGCGTCTTTGTGTGACTTTTCCAACGACACAACAAATAAACTTGCCGGTTTGTTGAGTACATATATACCTTGCTTGAACCCTAACCCTCTATTCGGTTGCTTTTTCCGATTAAAGAAGGATCGTAGAGCGGGACAGTGCTGTTTCGGGCTATTAGCCCTCATCAGCCGCCCTCAGGTAAGATACATTCATCTTCCAGAACGAATTATCTTGCCAGGATCACTCATCCCTTCGGATAAATGTATCTTAAGGAATTTAACCTTTGTGGTACGTATCCACTCGTGTGGTTCAGGTCACCGCGCTGGTCAAATTCTTTACGTGGCCAGGGTGAAGAGCAATAACAAAAAAAGCAATGTCCTTCCTGGCCTACTGGCATGTTGAACTCGGCGATCGTCGTCGTTTGGCGGGGCATCTCTTCCAAGACAGATGGAAGGACCAAGGCCGAGGGTTTATCCTTTTACCACCCTGGCCACCAATCTTCTTGGGTCAGATGCTGACTGTAAGGGACGTCGAACCTCTTATTGGCCCTCTGCTCCCACGGGAACAGGCGGGTTTTCGACGCGGAAGATCCAACGTGGATTAAGTCACTTTGCTCACGCAAAGCATTGAGAATGCATTCGAAGCAAAAAAAAAGGCCGGTGCCGTCTTTATCGACGTGACAGCTGCCTATGACACTGTCTGGCACCGTGGCCTCACCTGCAAGCTGTTGCGGCTTCTGCCGGACAAGCACATGGTTCGTATGATTATGGAGTTAATCCGCAATAGAAGCTTCTCCCTTGCAACTGGCGACAGCAAGCCTAGCAGGTTACGACGTCTGAGAAATGGCGTCCCCCTGGGATCGGTCCTGGCCCCCCTCCTTTTTAACATCTATACATATGATATCCCCTCCATAACCTCCAAGAAGTTCGCCTATGCCGACGACCTGGCGATACTTCATACATCTGGAGAATGGAAGGAGTTGGAAAGGACTCTAAGCCAGGATATGACTACACTCTCGGAATATCTCCAGACCTGGCGACTGAAGCTTAGCCACACTAAAACGGTGACGGCGGTCTTTTACCTCCACAATCGAGAGGCTAAGCGTGAGTTTAAGGTCTGTAACATCGGTAAGACCTTACCTTTCTGTCCAGTTCCCACTTATCTTGGGGTCAAACTGGACAGATCGCTCACATATCGTCCTCACCTGGTAGCATTGCGCAAGACGTTATGTGCTCGTGTCCCACTGTTGAGGCGACTTGTTGGAACAGGTTGGGGTGCTAGCGCCAAGACATTACGCACAGCTGCCCTGTCTCTGGTCTACTCGACTGCCGAGTACTGCGCACCAGTCTGGTGCCGCAGCGTGCACATACGGCTTATCGACGGTGTATTAAATGACGTCTGGCGCATTGTCACTAGGTGCCTGCGTCCCATTCCATCGGTCTACCTTCCGGTTCTTTCAGGCATCCAGCCAGCTGAGCTTCGCCGCCAAGCAGCGACACTCTTTCTAGCCAACCGCAGCTCCCTGGACCCTGACCACATTTTACATGGCCAGTTTCATGAGTCACAGGACGTATGTAGGGAGAGATTGACATCTAGACACTCATTTGTACCTGCTGCTCGGAAATTACTAGTAACTAGACAGTCTTTCTGAGATGGACGTCTGTGCAACCCAGTGGACGAACACGAAATAGGACATGGAGTACTCTGCCAACGCATTGTCACTCCGCGCTTTCATTCCCAAGGCTAGCTCCAGACCCTTGGGTATGGGTCTGCCGAGGGCAGCCTGGGTCAAGCTCAACCGTCTACGCTCTGGTGTTGAACGCTTCTGTTCGTCCGTGTACAAATGGGGTCTCGCTCCTTTAGCGAATTATGAGTGTGGTGCCAGTGAACAAACCGCAGATCACATCATCTCACAGTGTCCCATACATCGGGCACCCCGAGGAATGTTTGGTCTAATGGTTTTGGATGACGAAACAAGATGCTAGCTGAACTCGGCAATGCAGAGCTGATATTAGCCTCCGACCCAACCGCCAATAGGCCAGGAAGGACATTGCTTTTTTAGTTATTGCTCTTCACCCTGGCCACGTAAAGAATTTTACCAGCGCGGTGACCTTAACCACTCGAGTAGATACGTACCACAAAGGTTAAATTTTTTTAAATACATTTATCCGAAGGAATGAGTGATCCTGGCAAGATAATTCGTTCTGGAAGATGAATGTATCTTACCTGAGGGCGGCTGATGCGGGCTAATAGCCCGAGACAGCGCTGTCACGCTCTACGGTACGTTTGCCTGGAGTGCTTTGCACTGTTAGTGATGGAGAGCTGATATTAGCCTCCGATCCAACAAGAGGAAGTCGTCATGACTTCCCGCCAGTAGGCCAGGAAGGACATTGCATTTTTAGTTAGAGAAGGATGAAAGTGCAACAAGTACTATAGTTTTGTTTTGGTGTTTTAACGCTGTTTTTTTAAGCTTTAATACGAACGTGAAACTAAAGTGAGCGACTTCCGTCAACAACTTTCATGTTTTGTTCAAAGGATAAAGATTTAAACGTGAAACGAGTGACTTTGACTATGTTGAACTCGGCTGCTCACAACAAATCGATTCTAATTCGGGATTTATTGCCAGAAGTTCTCCCGAAGCTTTACAATGAAACAAGAATAAGAGAGGAGTTGATTCGGTGAGGGCTGCATGTTTTTATGCTTAAACTCAAACAACGTCCGCAATTATCCAGATAGCGGGCCCAAAACCCTAACCAACTTTTTCAGATAAATGACCATCTTTTTCAGATAAATGACTCACTTTTCAGAAAAATGACCCACTTGTTCCGATAAATGACCAACTTTTTCAGATAAATTGCTTTGAGTGCGTTGATACTGGTTTCCATTGTGCGTTGGGTGGGTTGATACTTGTTCCATTGCGCGTTGATACTTGTTGCACTGTTACTTGAGTGTGTTGATACTTATTCCCTTGTGCCACGAGTGCGTTGATATTTGTTCCATTGTGCATTGAGTGGGTTGATACTTGTTCCATTGTGCATTGAGTGCGTAGATACTTGTTCCATTGTGCATTGATACACATCACTGGTCAACACACAAATTTTTACCGAAGATATTTCAACGGTTTTAGAATATATCAGGTGCGCTGATTTCGAAAATAGCCTTAATTTGGCTGAATTGGCTCTAGTTTTCGAGATAAATGCATTTTTTACGAAAACATCGCTAACGTAGAACAAGAGCGTTGTTAGTTAGTTAGTTAGATGCGCATTTATCCTCCTATCACGAGAAAGCGATCAAAGCGCTATACGAGCTCGCTTAGGAGTTGCCAGCCATCTTTCTACCACACCAAGATGGGGGAATCCTGCTAAGTGCCTTTCCCAACGGCACAACAAGTACACTTTCCGGCTTGTTCTCCACACTGTCCCTGTAATGCTGAGCGTCAAGCAGGGAAGCTGTGAATACCAATTTTTGAGTCATTGGTTTGACCCGACTCGGAATCAAAACCGAGTCTACAGCTCAAGAGACAAACGCTCCATACCACTCGGCCATCTGAGCTGTTAATTGCTATCCGTTTATGCCTGTTTTAGTTGGCTTCAATGCTGTTGGCTTCAATCCTCTTTGCTTAGTGCCATGAGAAAAAGAATACTCTCATTGATAAAACTGGTGGCAAATAATGTGTAATCTTGACAAGAATTTTCTTCTATTTTGGAAGATTTGAAATTACAAAACGTCGTTATACAATTACAACACCAGCCATATTGACGTTTTGTTTTTCATTCTGGCTTTTAAGCTTTGCATGTCACATTTTTGAAACAACCGTGTATGCCATTTTCCATGCATTAGCAGAGTCATGTTACATGCTGTCAATAAATTTCGAGTATGATACAAGTATACAAAATATTTAAGGCAGCAATGAAAATTTTTATGAAAAACGAGTCTTGACTTGATACCACTTGCTAGATACAGGTTGCTAAACAATGCAAGGCTCAAACTTCGCCTTATCAAGCTTCAGTTATTCATAATAACAAACTGCGCCCCAATGGCGGATCCAGGAGGAAGGCAGTGGGGGCGATAGCACCCTAAAACCCTAACCCAAACCCTAAAAGCATTTCTCGAAATTTTCTGGAAAAATCGATAAATTTCAAACGATGGATCATTTTTCAGACGTCGTCCTCTTAAAACGAGTTCCTGGATCCATCCTGCTGCGCAATGCTAAGAAACTTGAAAAATCTTTGCAGATGACAAGCATGCTGTTGTAAAATTAGATAATTGCGCAATTCTATTTCGTTGTGTGCTAAACGCTTGTGCTGCACTTAATGACCTTCGGGCTTCAGCTGTAAAAGATTACGCAATGCGTCGTGTTAACTTGCTGTTTAGTTCACTGTTCAGACCAGCGCCTTGGCCTAGTGGTTAAGAGCGTTCGCCTTGGAAGCTGGTAGGCTGGGTTCTATTCTCAGTCGGGTCAAACCAAAGACTTTAAAAACTGGTATCTGCTGTTACACTTGCTAAACGCTCAGCAATTAAGTGTAGCGCGGAGGATAAAATAAACAGTGAATAAAAATACGTCAGTGAATTCTTGACAAAATTTAGTCCTGGCGCTAAAGGACCTCAGTACTTATAAAGCGCCATGAAACCACACAACAACATTTCAGAGTCTGCCGTCATTTGGCAAAACCCATTAACTCCAAAATTTTGAAATTTCGTTTTTTTGCATTTTTTCAATCGTTGCTTTAATGCTCTTCTTGTGTGCGAATATCGAGTTTGTACTCCTAACCGATTTCGAGTTATCTATGTTAACTCCACTTCTGTACAAAAAGTTGTCAAAAATTTTAAAAATTATCTGGCAAAACCTGTTAACTCCACTTGTAATTGTTATTTTTGTTATTGCGTCATAAACAAAGTTTAATGCATTTTTCAAATATTTTCATCTCACAAGTGAAAAAATTGTGCGTAACAATATGAAACAATAATAATGGTGACGTAATAGCTAATTGGGTTCAATGCAAATTTGGATAAAAATCGAACGCAAGATTCATACGCTGTTTAATACATTCATTGATTAAAATTATTAACATACCGGCCGTTAGCTCAGTTGCTAAGCGCACGCTAACGGTGCGGGAGGTCTGGGGTTCGATTCCCGGGCCGGTCAAATCGACACAGTGTCGCCAACGACTCGCCACCGTTGCGACGTTTCTTCGGAGCTGTGTTGCCCAGGCGCTAAGCCGCGGAGATGGGCCCCGCAACTCGTTACACGCTTCGGCGTAATACGGCGAGTATAATGAAGATTTGATTTTTTGACATTAAACTTTGTCATTAAACTTTTATGATCAAACACTTTTATCAAACTAAAAATTAGAAAAATCTACAATCAGGAACATTCTTTAAAAAACCTGAAAACTAAAACTTGATTTTCTCAAAAAGTGCAAAAGTGGAGATAATGGGTTTTGCCAAATGACGGCAGAGTTGTATTCGACATGCGAGTGATACCCGCGAGTTTGTTGAAGTTACTACAATTCAGTTGTTGCGCAGTTCTATCCTTGCAATTGACTAGTGTTTTATATTTAGATGATCTCAAATCTTAGTTTATTACAGCCTTAAATCGGGAATATAGTTGTGTACTATAACACATGACAGGTTATTTTAAGTGTGGGAATTATTAAGGAGGAAAAAACATGCATGGTGGAGGTGGCAAGAAGGATTAAGATGGGAGAATTGTAATAAATGAGAAAGATCAAGGGAAGTTATGGAAGGAACACATAAAAAAGATCTTGAATGTGGAAAATAAATTGGATCAAAGGGCAGAAGCAGATATGGTGGAAGGACCAGTTGAAAGAGTAACTTATGAGAAAATGATGAAGGCTATAAATAAGATGAAATTGGGAAAAGCAGCTGGACCTTTAAAATTAAAGATGGGTATGATAATGGCGAGTGGAAAGTTCGGTGTTATAATAAAGAAGCTTCGTCAAAGAATACTGGATGGTGAAGATATGCCAGAGGAATGAAAAACGAGTGTTGTTGTTCCAATCTCTAAAGGAAAGGTGTGATGGATTGTGAAGCATATAGAAAAGTAAAGCTGTTGGAGCACGCAATGAAGGCTGTGGAGAGAGAGCTTGCGAACAGAATATGAGAATGGGTAGCGATAGAGGGTATGCAATTTCGCTGTATGCCTGGGAAAGCCACAACTCGTGCGTTGTTTATTTTACGAAGGATACGAGAGGAATTCCGTGAAAAAGAGAAAAAGCTGTGCTTGTGTTTTGTAGATTTGGAGAAAGCATTTGATAGGGTCCGTAGAAAAGTGGCGGAATGGGCACTAAGAAAGAAAGGATTGCCAAAAGTGTTGGTGCAAGCAGTGATGAGCTTATATGAGGGTTTGAGAACGAAAGTCAGAGGTGGATCAGGATTGGTGAAGGAATTTGTGATGAGTGTTGGTGTGCATCAAGGGTCTGTGCTATCACCACTAATGTTTGCTATTGTGGTTGATGTTGTGATGAAAGATGCAAGAAAAAGATCATAATTATTGAATGACATTTTGTACGCTGATCAGCGAAAATATGGAGGATTTATGGGCGAGATTCCAAAGGTGAAGTGCATTAAAAAACAAGGGATTAAAAATAAATATCGGTAAAATAATGGTGAGCGGTACACAAAATGCAATTGCACTCGGCAAAATGAAGCCTCGTGGAATATGCAGAAGAAGGGTTGTGTCTAACGCAGTGTGTTGCACACTGTGTAATAAATGAATGCATGGGAGATGCACCAAAATGAAGAAGATAAACTGCAGTTTTGCACGCCATTTTGTTTATAGAAGGTGCAAGGATCTTGGAGAAGGCAAGAAAAAACCAGTGGAGGTATTATGAGATAAAATTGCTTTCTAAAGCTTATGACAAAATCTTTTTGTCAGCACAAACAGCTCTTATCTGTAATATATTTTACCGATATTTATTAATTAGTGTAAGGGATATATCTCAAAGACTAGAGCCAATTCAGCAAAACTAAGGCAATTTTTGGAATCAGCGCACTTGATATACCCTAAAACCGTTGAAATATTTTCGGCAAAAAGAAAAAAGTATTTTTTTGCTGGGCTGTATAATCCACTAAAAAACTGTGCCATGAGTGCGTTGATACTTGTTCCATTGTGCATCGAGTGCGTTGATACTTGTTCCATCGTGCATTGAGTGCGTTGATACTTGCTTTATTGTGCGTTGAGTGCGTTGATACTTGTTCCAATGTGCTATGAATGCATGAATAGTTGTTCCATTGTGCATTGAGTGCAGTGATACTTGTTCCATTGTGCATCCCGTGTGTTGATACTTGTTCCATTGTGCATTGAGTGCGTTGATACTTGGTCCATTGCGCATTTAGTGGGTTGATATGTGTTTCACTGTGCATTGAGTTGGTTGATACTAGTTCCATTGTGCGATGAGTGCATTGATGCTTGTTCCATTGTGCATTGAGTAAGCTGATGTATGTTGACTTACTTTTTCAGATAAATGACCCACTTTTTTCAGCTAAATTTCTCTTTTTTTAGATAGCAACTCACTTTTTCACATATATGACCCACTTTTTCAGAAGAACGACTTATTTTCTCAGATTAATCACTTTCTTTTTCAGATAAATAACCTACTTTTTCAGTTAATTGACCAACTTTTTCAGATAAATGACCTCTTTTTCAGATAAATGACCCACTTTTTTAGATATATGACTTACTTTTTCAGATAAATGACCAACTTGTTCAGATAAAGGACACCAACTATTTCAGGGTTCCCACGCTAGTCTTGAAAAGTATGGGAAAAATGATATTACGTTTTCCAGGTTGAAAAGAGAAAATGTTGTTTTTACATGTTAGTATGGAAAATGAAAGTATTTTTCCAGATTTGATTCCGCATTTTGATAATGATTGTTTGTTAGTTTTTCCCCTTCAGTGTTTGATCTGGGCATGTCATTGAGAGTCGATATTCTGAATAATAGCAGCCAGCCATTGTTTGTAGAATGCTGGTTTTGTAGTTCCTTTTGCCTCTCAGGTTTTGCGATATTAACATTGGTGGCAATACTCATTTTTCTTTTTGAGTATTTGAGGAGCGTGAAGGAGATGGTAGTTTACATCGCCAACTTGTGGGGTAATGGAAAGATTACATTGCATAGTGCTTAGCTTGTTTTTTCAATAACAGTTTCTTCATATGATTTTGATTTATGGTTGTTTTGCCGTTTGGGCTTGCCTTCATCTATTTTGTACCTGAAGTTCTTCACCATTGGGCTATATAACACAATGATGTTTGCCTGGCTCTTCATTAGTGTTTTTCAATAGTGTAGTGTTTCAAAACTGCAGGTATCGCCAGCTTGGGACTGTATACGTGCATGGTGCTTCATGGAAGAGGCATCGTGTTGCAAAACTTGCAATGGCTTTGTGACATTGAATTTGTAATTATTTTGGTTATAGATACTGTACAATGTTAAGACTTGTCATCATTCGATCTTGTGCCGTTGGCTAAGGCACTTACCTCTCTTTTTTACAAAGAAGCCACAGGTTCTAAAGTTGGAGTTAAACGTTTGCGCTTTCTGTGTTTGTTATTTAGGAAGACTATTTTGGGTAAAAAATATGCTGAAATGTGTTTGTCTTTAATGTTTGATGGTGTAAATTCTGCCGTCATTTGGCAAAACCCATTATCTCCACTTTTGCACTTTTTGAGAAAATCAAGTTTTAGTTTTTAGGTTTTTTAAAGAATGTTCCTGATTGTAGATTTTTTTAATTTTTAGTTTGATAAAAGTGTTTGATCATAAAAATTTAATGTTAATAATTTTAATCAATGAATGTATTAAACAGCGTATGAATCTTGCGTTCGATTTTTATCCAAATTTGCATTGAACCCAATTAGCTATTACGACACGATTATCATTGTTTCATATTGTTACGCACAATTTTTTCACTGGTAAGATGAAAATATTTGAAAAATGCATTAAACTTTGTTTATGACGCAATAACAAAAATAACAATTACAAGTGGAGTTAACAGGTTTTGCCAGATAATTTTTAAAATTTTTGACAACTTTTTATACAGAAGTGGAGTTAACATAGATAACTCGAAATCGATTAGGAGTACAAACTCGATATTCGCACACAAGAAGAGCATTAAAGCAACGATTGAAAAAATGCAAAAAAACGAAATTTCAAAATTTTGGAGTTAATGGGTTTTGCCAAATGGCGGCAGAATTCAGCATCAACTTTGATTGGCTGTTATTAACGTGCTGTTTTAACACAATTTATTGTAGTACCGGTAGAAGACACATTGCGTCGAAGCTGGCATATTATGACACGTTGTGTCAAGTAGTAATACATATATAGATGATTTGTTTAATGAAAGAAATGACTGGAGGCTCTTTTTTCTAGCAAGGCTATAAACGTAATACAGTGCTTCCTCGATTATCCGTACCTCGTTTATTCGGTATTCGATTATGCGTCCATTGGGCCAGATAATACTTGATGGCATAGTGAATGAAGTGTTGTTTTCAAAAAATTTTGCTCAAGCTTTGTCAACTGCCATATTTACCTTACAAAGCTTCTTTGTTCAGTACAGAACCACTGGAACGAGAAAGCGACGGAGGCGCTACGCATAGGACGAATCCAGACTCGCTTAGGAGTTGCCCTTGTTTCCGCGTTTTCCGCTTGAATTTTTCTTCTGACTTCTTTGATTTGCCGCTTTTTAGATTCTACCCAGCAGAGATAATTGTCGTGAAGCATCTTATCCAAGGACGCAGCTACAAGGTTTGTGTAGGAGTTGAACCATCAACCTTGTGATCATGGTCGTCGTAAAAACAACGCTCCGGACAACTCGGCCACGCTGCCGACTCAACAATTAAGCGCTGCGAGCAGGGTGATCATTTACAAGTGATTACTGTGTAGTTGACAGTGTCGGTTGTTAAAAAAACTTTAATCCTAGATTTTGAAATGGCTAAACGCAAAAAAGTTTTGTCGGTTGAAGAAAAACTGAAAGCGTGTGAGATCTTCCGAAACAAAATTTCCAAAACTGACATCATGAAGTAGGCTGCACTCCAACGTTGGTACGACTTCGCGAAATGGCTGCCGAAAAACGTGAATCTTCGTGTAGACACCAAAAGTTGGTTCATTTTTTAGGCCTGTTGCTGCAAGTGATACTAATGATGATAGTGTGGAATTAAATTAATGCACCAACTTAGTGGTTTGCAGTTATTGTGAGGGTAATAGATAAGTTTACTGTAATTTTAACTCTTACGGATACTTACATTGCTTTCAATAAAAAAAACTGTAATCCTCCATTGCTGTAGAGTAGTTTCATGTTGACCTTCATTTGAAGTTTTGGTGCATTGCAATCTGTTTCTTGCTGCGTTGTTTTAATTTAAATAACGAAATTCAATTATCTGTTTTTTTCGCCGTTCAGGTTTTTAAGAAGTGCTGCCCCAACTAGACCGGATAATCGAGGAAGTACTGTCAGGGTTAATATTTGAAAAGTTTTGTAATAAACGTTTGAAATATTTACAGTCTGAGGTAGATTTGGGTGGTCAGGTACTACTCACATTTTGATCAATTTTGGACAACTTCGTTAGTGTCGCAACTATTTTTCAAACTAAAGTCCCCAGAAAAATACTTCGTTTATGCAGCCTTATTTCTACACTTTTATGAACTCCATATTCTGCATGTAACTATGTATCAAAAGTCATTAGGCTTAAATTGTGTGTTCATCAACGTGTTATTCTTTGCAAAGCGATTTTGTGTTCTTTGCTTTTTGTTAATTTGTTAAAACCTTTGGTAAGTATTAATTTCGTGAAAGTATTTGGGAAGGTAATTGAATGTGGTAACTGCAACCTGTACTTTTGTTGTATTCGTCGAAAATTTAGTCATGAAAAAGTCTGGTAAACGAAATGCAAAATTGTGTGGGAACCCTGTTTTTCAGCTAAATGACTCACTTTTTTAGACATGACGAACTTTTTCAGATAAAGGACTCACTTTTTCAGATAAACGGCTCACTTTTTCAGAAAAACGACTCACTTTTTTCAAACAAATTACTCACGTTTTCAGATATATGACTCACTTTTTCAGTATTATGACTCACTTTTTCAGATAAACGACTCACTTTTTCAGATAAATGGCTCACTTTTTCAGACCTATGACCCACTTTTTTCAGAAAAATGACCCATTTTTTTCAGATAAAAGACTCACTTTTTCAGATAAACGACTCACTTTTTCAGGAATATGACCCACTTTTTTCTGATGAATGACTCATTCTTCAAATAAATGACTCACTTTTTCAGACAAATGACCGACTTTTTCAGATAAATGACCCACTTTCTCCAGAAAACACTTACATTTTCTAAAAAAATATTCATTTTTTCAGATAAACGATCCACTTTTTCTCTACTGACTTACTTTTTCAGATATATGACTCTCTTTTTCAGATAAATGACTCACTTTTTTGAGACAAATGTCCCGTTTGTTTCAGATAATTGACCTACTTTTTTCAGATTAATTACCCACCTTTTTTGGAAAAATGACCCACTCTTCCAGATAAATGACTTACTTTTTCAGATAATTGACCCACTCTTCCAGATAAATGACTTACTTTTTCAGATAAATGACCCACTTTTCAGATAAATGACCCGTTTTTTCAGATGAATGGCCCACTTTTTCACATAATCGACTTACTTTTTCAGAAAAATGACCTATTTTCGGACACATGACTCACTTTTTCAGATAATTGACCTACTTATTCAGATAAATAACCCACTTTTTCAGAAAAATGATTAATTTTTATTAGATAAATGACCCGTTTTTTCAGATAAATGACTCACTTTTTTCAGACAAATGGCCCACTTTTCACAGCGAAGTGACCTACATTTTACACAGAAGTGGCCTACTTTTCTCAGATAAATGACCCACTTTTCGAGAGAAATGACCTGCTTTTTTATCATCTCGGTTGGATCACACCACCCCCTATCTTTGAAAAAAAAAAAAGGTGGACCCAGTCCTGTAGCTAGGGAAAGCCTTTTCTTAAATTTTTCACCTGCCCTGTATCAGTATGTTCAAACTTTGCTGCATTAACGTATATGGAAGTAGCAAGCCTTACGGTTTTTAAGTTAACCAACTAATCTTCTTGCATGCCATGGTCAAGCACATTTAATTTTCTATTTTTTCAATAAATCGATGACAGAAAAGGTGCTATGTGCAATTTCTTGTTGCTAATCAATCATTCCTTGCAGTGAAGTCATGATGGGACCATTCCGTCACACTGTTGACGATGGACTGGACGTACGCAAAGCGGCTTATGAGTGCATGTACACCTTGCTTGAATCCTCGGTTACTCAACTCGACATCTTTGAGTTTCTGACTTATGTGGAAAATGGTTTAAAAGACAGCAGCTACGATATAAAGGTTTGTTTTGCGGCATTATTGGATAGGATTAAACAATGGCAGGTATTTGCGATCACTTTTCCTTATTGCAGCCGGCATTCACCATGAAGATAAGCGCAACTTAGATGCAGGCGTGCAACCATGATTTCTTAGCTCAAATCGAGTTTGTGCAATCACGAAAAACGTCTGCTTCCATCCTTTTAATCACTTAGATCAGGCTGATCCAAACCCAGGCCCGCGGGCCACATGTGGCCTGCGTCACATTTCCCCATATACAATAGGTAACAATTGGTGGTATAGGGACCAAAAAACCGCATCGTAGTATTGTTTTGTCATAAAAATAAACAAAAAATTTTTCGGACTCCGTTACCCTGTTCACTTATCCAGTTTTGGTGGGCCAAAAGCCCATGGTTTTCTGCATCATAAATAAATTTTGGGTGTCATGAATGTGATAATTGTCACATCATTAACGTCATGGTATTGCCTACCATTGCAAAAACCATTCTTTCGGTTATGAAGAGACTGAAATCTTACGCAAGGAACAGGTTGGGAGACATGAGATGCCTGTATCCGAATGTCAATGACAACCATAAATGTTGATCTAGAAAAACTGTTCGATGATCAATAATAAGCGAATGTGTTTGTGCAATAAAAGATTTTGTGTTATGCTGTGCTGTTTATCCATTCTTGTTACTAACATGGACCACGACCAATACAAAACCAATATTGTGACTCCAGATACCCGCAACCTTAAACCACCTTGGCTTAGATAACCATTTAACTGGTTCGCTCAAGCTGTTTAAACCAATATGATTGTAAGTGCTGAAATAATGTTTGTGGTGGTAACTGTGCACACTGCACACACTCAATAAAATTCTAAGCGCTGGAGTAGTTTTTTTAGTAGTAACCAATATATTTCTTCCATTGTGCATTGAGTGCGTTGATACTTGCTTCATTGTGCATTGGGTGGGTTGGTACTTGTTTCACTTTGCGTTGAGTGCGTTGGTACTTGTTCCATTGTGCATTGGGTGCGTTCATATTTGTTCCATTGTGCATTGAGTGCGTTGACATTTGTGCTATTGCGCATTGAGTGCGTTGATATTTGTTCCCTTGTGTATTGAGTAGGTTGATGTTATGTTTGTTGCAATGTGCATTGAGTTCGTTGATACTTGTTCCATTGTGCATTGAATGGGTTGATGCGTGTTGCAATGTGCGTTGAGTGCGTTGATACTGGTTCCATTGTGTGTTGAATGCGTGGATACCTGTTCCATTGTGCATTGAGTGCTTATTTACCTGTTCTATTGTGCCCTGAGTGGGTTGATACTTGTTCCATTGTGGATTGAGTGCATTGATACATAATCCACTGTGCCATGGGTGCGTTGATACTTGTTCCATTGTGCATCGAGTGCGTTGATACTTGTTCCATTGTGTATTGAGTGCGTTGATACTTGTTCCATTGTGCATTGAGTGCGTTGATACTTGTTCCATTGTGCATTGAATGCATGGTATGTATTTGTTCCATTGTGCATTGAGTGGGTTGATATGTGCTCCACTGTGCATTGAGTTCGTTGATATTAGTTCCATTGCCCGATGAGTGCATTGATGCTTGTTCCATTGTGCATTGAGTGGGCTGATGTTTGTTGCATTGTGCATTGAGTGCGTTGATACATGTTTTATCATGTTGATGCATGTTGCATTGTTATATGAGTAGGGTAATGCCTCTTCAGGTTTTAAGATTTTCATAATTTTAGCTAAAAATCAATCTTGGTGTTTATTTTTTCAGATGCTTACGTCACTGATGCTTATTCGTCTAGCACATCTTTGCCCAACTGCCGTTTTGCAGCATGTTGATCGCTTGGTGGAGCCGTTACGGACTACCTGCGCTGTCAAGGTATCATTTTTGCTTAGAACCTTGGTGTGTGTGGGATGGCATGCCATCACTGCTTCTATGTTGGTGTGTTGGATGGCATGCCGTCACTGCTTCTATGTTGGTGTGTTGGATGGCATGCCGTCACTGCTTCAATGTTGGCGTGTGTTGGTTGGCATGCCATCACTGCTTCTATGTAGGTGTGTGTTGCGATGGCGTGTCTTTACTGCTTATAATGTATGTTGGTGTGTTGGATGGCATGCCATTACTGCTTCTATGTTGATGTGTGTTTGATGGCATGCCATCACTGCTTCTATGTTGGTGTGTTGGATGGCATGCCATCACTGCTTCTGCTTTCCGTGTTGGCTTCTCGATTTTTATTGAGCTTCGTAGCTATCCTCAACAATCAATGTGATGAATGAAATAAAACATTTATGTGAGAGCGCGGGTAATAGCGTAGTTGGTATTCAAGGCTTCATGATTGTTCCAGTCGACTAAGCCAGCCTCCCACAAGAATGCGCTCAATCTTTTTAGTATAAATTGTTTGAACTTGTTTGTTTTATTTTAGGTTAAGGCTGATTCAGTTAAACAAGAATTCGAGAAGCAAAACGAGTTGAAGCGTTCTGCTCTCCGTGTCATTCAAGCTCTTCTTGCGATTCCAGAAGCCGACAAATCTCCAGGAATGAGTGAATTTCTCGCGCAGGTAATTCATCAACTTTTCGCTTTCAATTTTTAACTCAATTTTTTCAGATCCCGCCGACTGGCGATGTAAAAAGTAAATTGTTCGAGGAGTAAACATTACGTGAAAAGTGGAAATAATCTTCTTAAGTGGATCAATTACTTTGTGATGGATATCGGTTAATTGCACATTTCCTGTGATTTGTAATAAAAAAACGAGTGGCGAGTTTCATATTCGCGGTTTAGCACCTGGGCAACACAGCTCCGAAGAAACGTCGCAGCGGTGGCGAGACGTTGGCGACAGTGTGTCCGATTTGACTGGGCCGAAAACAAGCCTTAAACTTTCCGCGCCGATTGTGATATCTTTGGCCAACACGCCAACCAGTTGGCTGTGATAGTAATTTAAAATGTTCTGGGTAGCAATTACATTTTAGTTTTATCAAATTTACCCGAGCTCTTTTTCTTTACACTTTAAACTGAACCATGTGCTTCAGCTTAGCACCAGAGCAATTCATATTTGCTTCTGCTCTAGTTTCATCGATAGTTTTGAGATGTATTTTGCGGAGTAACACAGATGTAGTTGTAATTTGAGTTTTTTGGTGCAAAGTGATTGTAATGTAACTGAAAAATGTCTATGGTGTAATTGTGATTGATTTGTTTTGCTTATAGACCGCTTGACCGATGGAGCTGCGGTGCTGCAACAACCCTTTCTATTTTTAAAAACAAGTTTCTTTTAATTTTTAAAAATATAATTAAAAATCTCTTATTTTAAATAGAAACATGTTTCGCCTTCTTTACTTTTTCATTTTGCTTCGAAAGCTGGGTTGTGAAATTTCTAATGCATTGGAAAAACGTAACGACAGGACTTTTTCACTTTGCTCTTACCATCCTGTTGCAGTGGGCTGTGAAGTAATCCAGAACTAAAAAGCTTTGCACTTCTACACAATGTTAATTTGCAGTAGCTGGTTTCTATCAGTATGACCTTCACCTGTTAAGACAATCGGTAATTTGGTAACATGTGCCGTAGTTTCTTATGTTCAATTTTTGGTCTCATGGGTCGCAGAGATTTCAAACTTTGATACAAGACAAACTTTGCATTTACTATGATGTACCGTATAGCTAACAAATTTTGTTGGTATGGAGAAAAATATGCGGAGGAAATATTCTAATATCAGTTTTAGATGTCGATGGTACTGCTCTGCCGATCGGTGAATTGCCCTTATTAAAGTTTGTCAGATTATCCCACCACCACCATTTTCTACTGACGAGTTGCCTTAATCTAGTTTTGTTATAATTGATCCACTCTGCTGACCTTTCAGCTTATAGCATACGAATAGGCGCTAAAGTTATTCTGATACAAACTGCACAGTGCATAACTGATTGGAGTGAACGACATGGCCTGGCGGTACCGCGCGCAATTGACAGATCCAGCGTGACGGGTTCGATTCGCGGCTGGAGCCGATCGCGTTTGACATATATAACGGGTGGCTGCTGACTTGAGCGCAAGCTCACTTCGCTGTCTCCCTCAATTACAGTTGAATTTTCAGTTCAATATAAATTTGAGTGAATTACAGATTCGTTCAAGCGCTGATTTATCTTCGATGTTTGAAGGCGTTCAAAAGGATTTCACTGCAGCTCCAGTCGTTGCTGTTGAAGCTATGGATACGTCATAAATGCGTCATCACTAAACTGATAAGGATCATTTGTTCAAATTTTCTGTTTTTCTTTAACATGTAATAAATTACTTCATTATTTCAAACTTGGTGTGGTAAATTTGTGCAGGCGATACGCCAGCATCCCTTCGCCATTTCTATACAGATTAGTTGGAAGCTTTAATGCAGGGCTACTCAACTATAATTAGGATCGGTCCAGTTAGATGACTTCATTATTTGCAAAAGTTTAGAAAAACATCCATGGCTGGTTTGGTTACGGCAAAAAAACGATACTATCCGGTTGGCTGAGTAATTAAAAACTTGCTTTTGACACGGCAGGTTTAGGGTTCAATTTCCGGGTTATCAAATCGCACGTAATTACCCTGTCCACATGTCCAGTTTGAGTGATCCCAATGACTGACGGGCTTGCGGCATCACATCCATTTTCTAATTCTTAGTCAATTTGTTGAAGTGATTATGACATGAAAAATTCAATTGTGACGCAGAAAGTCCGTAGGCTTTCGGAGCCACTTGAAGTGGACAGGCTGAAAGTCTGCGATGTTTCTTCGGAGTTCAAAGGTGTGTTGCCTAGGCGCTATGTCGCAGAGATAGGCCCCGCCACGTTCGCTGGTTACAGGGTAGGAAATCGATAACGAAAAAGTAGAGAATTCCAACATTCGATAACGAAAATAAAAAGTAGAGATTATCGATAACGGCAAATCAATACTTTTTACTGACTCAGTTAACAGCGTCAACTTATTTTAATGCTGAAGAGGGGGGAACTTCAGGTTAGGCAAAGTGCGTACAGGTTAGGCAAGTAACAGCTCAAAGAGTTAGGTTAGGCAAGTAACAGCTTAAGGGCTAAACTATGGCAATAGATAGGCCTAGCCAGTTCCTTCTGGCAGATTAATGAGCTTCTGAGACCACAGTACCCTGATACCGGTGAAGTGGTACTGGTACCATATACCGATACCACAGTAACGAAAAACAGCAGTCTCCAGCCAGCAACTCTTGCACTCTCAAGCTAGTAAGCACGAAGCTACTGCTAGTACTATACCCATACCACACTAAGACTATTGTTTGCAAGTTAGTTCAGCTATAAACTGACAAAAGTGCACCACAACTTCACAACCACTGAACCACTAACGTGCTACTAATTAGCTAAAGCATTATTGCTTTTTCAAGTTTTTTTCAGCATCATGGCCGAGCGGTACCGCGCGCAGGTGACAGATCCTATGTCAGGGGTGGGCAATTATTTCAGCCGACGGGCCACATGTGGGAAGACCAAGTCCTTCCCGGGCCGAATTATTAGATGAACAGAAGCGTGCCCAGCAATTTGAAGGGGCCGCAATTTTCGTCGTCCAAATTACCGCCCGAAATCAAGTGAAGACTAAAAAAAAAAAAGGTCTTCACTTCTTTCGACGTCGTGAAGAGCAAAAGAGGTCTTTATATCCTCGCATAACCTGTTTTCCGCTGGATGTCTTGTGTTCGCCGAAAATATAGATAAGGAGCAAAAGAAAAAGTCTTCGCATCCTCAGTTGACCTATTCATTTTTTTGTAACTGCCGGCGGGCCGCATAAAATCGTCTCGCGGGCCGTATTTTGCCCACCTCTGTCCTATGTGAAGGGTTCGATTTGCGGCTGCAGCGGATCGCATTTGACATATAACGGGTGGCTGCTGAATCGAAGAGCGCAAGCTCACTTCGCAGTCTCCCTCTATTATAGTTCAATAGAATTTCAAAATAACCTCAGTTATTATTATTATATATGATTATTTCAGTGACCAAATATCCAGTCCAGCACTCTACTTCACAGTTCATAGACATCCCGTCACAGTTTTAAGGTGGAAAAACTTAAACTCGTAGAGCAGAATAGTTAACTTAAAATTCCACCCCAAAATCACTGTTCCAACTTGGGATGGAAAGATCCACCGTACTTTTTTACGTTTTTATTGCTTTCATACGTCGCTGGTGCTTTTCCCAGCTCGTGAATGCGTATTAAAGATGCGGATAAGCAATACCAACACACATCTGTTTTAACTCGTATGTTGAAAAAGAGTTCGGTAGTTTAGACAAAATCCCAACCATAAAAAACTATCAAATTCTAAGGTGAAAAAGTAGAGTAGAAAACTTTGGAAATGCGTCTTAATTAGGGTGGAAACCGCCACAAAATCCCATAGAAATGAAGCATTTCGTAGGGTGGAAAAGTTGAATGGAAAGTTCCAATGCAAAACGGCCTTTTCCAATACAAAGCGGCCAAATTTGGTTATAGTTTTGACTATTTCAAGTTGATAGGTTTGATCAAAATTGATACTCGATGGTTTGTTATACCTTGGTAGTAATTTTGTTCGATGTTATTGATTTTTAGCCAATTAAGTTAAAGGAGTTGCGATCTTAGGATGGACAAAATGGAGTTTTAGGGTGGAAAAACTTAAACTCGTAGAATGGAAAAGTCAACTTAGAATTCCGCCGCAAGGTAACTGTTTCAACTTGGGGTGGAAAATTCCACCTCTAGTTGCACGTCTCCAATGTTTTTATACGTCGCTGGTGCTTTTTCCCAGCTCGTGAATGCGCATTGAAGATGCGGATAAGCAATACCAACATACACTTGTTTCAACACACGTGTTGGACAAGAGCTCGGTAGTTTAGACAAAATCCCAACCGTTGTCAGCACATCCACGATTTACCATAGAAAGCAATCAACTTCTAAGGTGAATAAGTAGAGTAGAAAACTCTGGAAATGCGTCTTAATTAGGGTGGAAACCGCCTTCAAAACCCATAACAATGAAGCATCTCGTAGGGTGGAAAAGTTGAGTGGAAAGTTTCAATACAAAGGGGACTTTTTTGACTTAGGGTGGAAAACTCCACCCCGAAACATTTTGGTGGTATTTTTGAGCATTTCAAGTTCATAGGTTTGGTCAAATTTCATACTTGATGGTTTGTTATACCTTGGTAGTAATTTTGCTTTGTGTTTTTGATTTTGGGGCAATTAAGCTGGAGGAGTTGAGAACTTAGGATGGACAAAATGGAGTTTTAGGGTGGAAAAACTTAAACTCGTAGAATGGAAAAGTCAACTTAGAATTCCGCCGCAAGGTAACTGTTTCAACTTGGGGTGGAAAATTCCACCTCTAGTTGCACGTCTCCAATGTTTTTATACGTCGCTGGTGCTTTTTCCCAGCTCGTGAATGCGCATTGAAGATGCGGATAAGCAATACCAACATACACTTGTATCAACACACGTGTTGGAAAATAGCTCGGTAGTTTGGACAAAATCCCAACCGTTGTCAGCACTTTCACAAGTTACCATAGAAAGCTATTCTTTTTAAGGTGAAAAAGTAGAGTAGACAATTTTGGAAATGCGTCGTTAACACGGTGGAAACCGCCACCAAAACCCATAGACATGAAGCACCTCTTATAGTAGAAAAGTTGAGCGGAAAGTTTCAATACAAAGGGGACTTATTCGACTGAGGTGGGAAATTCCACCCCAATAACTTTGTTTGCAGTTTTGAAATTTCAAGGTTATAGGCTTGGTCAAATTTGATACTCGATAGTTTGTTATACCTTGGTAGTAATTTTGCTTTATGTTTTTGATTTTTGGGCATTTAAGGTGGAGGAGTTGAGAAGTTAGAATGCATAAAATGGAGTTTTAGTGTGGAAAAAGTCAAACTCGTAGGATGAAAAAGTTAACTTGGAATTCCACCCCAAAACGGAATACTTGGAAAGTTAAATCTCAAGTGGGGGTATTCATTAATTTGGGAAAGGTTGATTCAGTGAGAAAATAAAAACAAAATCGCGATTACGACAAAGGTTTTGGCGTTAAAAACGTTTCTTTTTTTATGTTGCTTGAAGCGTGTGGTTGGATTGAAGTTGTTCGTTACGTGGAAGAAGGCAAATCGTCCGACAATGTGAACAACCTCGATTTTATAATGTTGCAACGGCAAGGGTCAGCGTTCAAAAAAATCGAAGAGATATAATTCCTATATTCTTGCGAAGCCCCCGAGAAAGTTCCAAGCGTTATATGACACGATACGGTAGAGCAGTGAAGCGTCCTCAGCGTTATCCAATTTATTATTTATGTTTTTATTTGTGTATATTTGATGTTTTGTCATTTTTGTAAGGGAGTTGTGGTGTGATTAGATCATGTGGCGTTTTTGTAAGTGTCACGTGTTTCTACGTCACAACCACTATATAAAGCGACGCCGCCATTATCGTGCATTGATTTGTTTTGCTTGCGCAAGTTTGTTTTATTGTTTTCCGTTAATAAATCCGTTTGTTTGTTTCACTCATTTTTTGAAGGACAACGATGATAAAAAACATGTTTTTAAAAAATATACTAACAAGTTAAGCAAAACTAAAGCATTATCAAAAAAATCGCATTTCACTACTGAGTTAAAAGAAAATTAAAATGACCCACGTAAATTGTGGGAAATTACGCACACTGTTCTCCCTGCTTCTTCAAACGCGCCTCCGTGGCTCTATATTCCTTAAAAATTAATGGTCGTACTGTTTCTGACCAGCAGTTAATTTCTGAACAATTTCATGAGTTTTTTTGCTTAATAGGCGCTAACTTAGCAAGCAAATTTGACAACTCTGCACCTAGCTCCTTCTTGAGATTCCTTAAATGTCATGTCTCTCCCTTCATATATTCGGACGTTACCCATCTCACGGAAATTATCAACGTAATTAACTCCCTTAATATCAATAAAGCAGTGGGTTATGATAGTGTATCCCCCTTCTTTCTACGTATTGCCTCAACAATATTAGTTCCCTACATCCAGGTTTTCATTGATTAATGTTTTGCCAATGGTATTTTTCCCGAAAATTCTACCACTGCTACAATGGTTCCAATATTCAAAAAAGGTGAACGCGATAACCCCACCAACTACCGTCCCATTTCGATACTTACTGGCTTTGCTAAAATTTTTGAACGAATCATGTACAAACGTCTGATCACCTTTCTGAATCAGCATAAAGTGATGCTGGACACTCAGTATGGCTTTCTAAGTAATAGATCAACCAATCATTCTCTTACTGACGAAATTACCAACTCTTTCGAAAACATTAATAAAAACTTGCATACAGGCTAAATATTTCTTGACCTTACGAAAGTATTCGACGCAGTAAATTACGAAATTCTTCTGCTTAAATTAGACCATTATGGTATTCGGGGTCAGGCAAATGATCCCCTTCGAGTTTTTTTAAAAAGAAAGAAAAAATTTGTTTCTATCAACAACCACGAGTCTTCAATACTATCCAATGACTACGGGTTCCCAGGGTTCAACTCTGGGACCCTTGCTATTTTTATTATACATTAATGATTTGCCTTTATCTGTTAATTGCACTCCCAGACTTTTCGCGGTACTTGCTTATTGTTTTCAGTCCCGAACCCATCTAAATCACACTTTGAAATGAAAACAGATTTAAATGATATCTTCGAATGGTTTACGGCTAATAAACGAACAATTAATCCTTCCAAATCTAATGTGCTAGTTATTCCTCCAAAGTTAAGCCAACCCCTTCCTAATGTAGATCTTTCCATCAACAATTCACCTCTTCCTTTTTGTCCAAGTTCTTAGGCGTTACCATAGACACGCAATTAAATTTTGACAAACACATATCATTGGTTGAAAATAAAATATCTAGAGCCGTTGGAATTATCTCTAAACTTCGTCATTATCTACCGACATGCGCAATCTTACAACTTTATTATTCTCTAATACATACGCATCTGCTATATGGACTGGTAGTGTGGGGTTCTTCCTATAAATCTAAGTTTAAAAAACTGTTATCCCTTCAAAACAAAGTAGTAAAGTTAATTGGCGACGGACTATTAAGAGATAGGGCTACTGCTTTTTATTCCCAGCTAGGCACTAGGCATCCTCAAACTTCCAGATCTATTTAAACTCTTCCATTACCAGGAAGATACGAAACTTCCGCAGACCACCGTCATACGAACCGAAGAAATGTCCTGTTTATCTACATCTTCCATGGTTGGGTGCTATTTCGACGAGGTTCGAAAAGCAAGTCGCTTCAGCAGTTCAACGCTGTTACTTCTCTGTGGAGCCTCGCGTCGTTTTTACGACTAGAAAACTTCTGCCCGCAAGCAAAAAAGATGTGCTTCCTGCTTCTCAACAGAGCAATATCGTTTATGAATTTTCGTGCCACTGCGACAGTCGGTACGTGGGTCGCACATCTCAACGGCTGCAGGACAGAATTAAGCAACACGTTCCCAAATCTGTGAGAACTGGTCAAGTTTCTCAAGATCGCAAGGCCTTCAATCGCTCGTGCAAATTGACCAATCACGAACCTATTTGCGACTCGGCAATTGGACAACATCTGCTGACCAATCAATCTTGTGCCTTACACTACAGCGATGACAGATTTTCGATCCTTTCAAAAGGTCGCTCGGCTTTCCATCTATCTGCCTTAGAAGCCACTTTCGTCAAAGTTTCTCAACCAATCCTGTGCCGGCAAAAGGAGTTTGTCTACGCGCTGAAAATCTTTCACTAGCGCTTCTGTTTTTGATTGGTCGACACTTTTCGTCCAATCAGAAACTACTTCTCTTTTCTCTCTTCGCGCTTTTATAAGCGGTCTCAGCTCTACATTCTTTATTTTGACGATTCCCTTGACAAGTGTCAGACGAAAAGCTTCGGGAAATATGAAACCTCTGCTTCTGGCTATTTCCTTAATCGCAAGATTTATAAAATTTTCAAAATGACCGCCAGAGTCTGAATGTTTTTTACTCAAAACTGCAAAACTGGCATTGAAAAGTGATACATGGAAAAATCGCCATGTTTGAAAATTTGTCCAGTGCTATTAAAAATGAAAAACTCGATAAACGTTTAAAGACATCGATTACAGAGCACCTTCTATCTTTTGAAGCTGAGTTCAAACGATATTTTCCTGAGCGTAAAGAACAAGAAGCTGCATTTGTACGAAATCCGTTCTCAACTGCGTTAGATGAATTACAAGATCAATTTTGTAATCTTCCAAATGATTTGTCCGCACATGATGCTTTTCAGGAAATAGCAATCTCTCAGTTTTGGTGTGCTATGCACAAATCCTACCTATCCTACCCACTAATATCCGAACTGACTTTTCGAAGGAAAGTTGGTGATGATATAAGATTGGCTTTATCGAACACTAAACCACAAATCTCTACATCTGCTGTGCGGTTGCTAAGCCAGCCGTCGCACAAACAGGTGTAAAATTGAGCAGTGCTTCAAAATTATATATCTTTGAAGCAGGAGAGTATTTGGGGGGGGAGCATTGAGCCATGCCTTCCTCCTTTTGACTCTGCTTTTTAGTAAAAAGAGCAAGATTAATGGTGCCAAGTGATTGAAATGCCAGACTCTTTTGATAATTTCTGTAGCTTATGGCCAGGGGCGGATCAAGGGGATAAGATGAGGGAGAGGGGTATGCATCCTCTCACCATCCATTTTAAAAATGCTTTTAATGTATTCAATTTTTCCTTAATTCCAACCTCTTTGATAGCAATAAGCCTTACGCCCAGTGGCGCCGCCAGGAAATTTAAACACTTTTTCCCACAAAATATCTTGTTACAACTTTGCTATACCCTTGTGCATTCCCAGTTACTATATGGAATAATAATATGGGGAAATACTTTTCTTACCTATATGCGAAAATTGACTGCTTTACAAAATCGGGCGGTTAAAGTTATCTCTGGAGCACATTTTTGGAATTCCGTTAAACCTTTATATGTTCAATACAAAATATTGCAAATTGATGACCTCTATAAACTTGAAGTAGCAAAAATGGTTTACTGCTGCATACACAATAAAGCACCGAGTTCCTTTTTAAATTATTTTAATAAATTAAGGGGGTATCCCAACGTTTGATAAGAGCATCAAGCAATAAAGATATGCTCTACATTCCTCTATGTAAATCAAATAGACTGCAGAGGTGTATAAAATATCGGGGAGTAAAAATTTGGAACTCCATACCAAAAGAAATAAGGGATACATCATACAAATCTTTTAAAAGACGGTACAAAAATTTTCTTCTATCGTTATACAACTAATTACATAATTAACAAAAAGGTATTCTAAAAGCGAATGAATAGTACTTTGGCTTTGAGAACTGCCTCGCACTAACATCCTGCCACTAGTCAATTGTTGACGCGGTTCTGTGTATTTGGTGCTGATTTTTTCTTTTCTTTTTTTTTTTTCGTTACTTGTCTCGCTATTATAAGTTTATCAGGCGTATTACTTGTAAAAATTTAACCCAAAATCTTCTGATCATCGTTCATCTTACCCGACGCTGGGTGGCTGCCTGACTCGATGACCGTAAGGTCCTTCGCATCCTCCCCGTCGCAAAAATTTATCTTTATTATTTTTCCGTCTATTGTTATTTATTGCTTTTTTTTTTTTTTTGTTTATTAGTATTTTAATTTTTGCGACGACATAAAATATGCTGTCTGTCTGTCTGTCAGGAAGAAACATTGGGGGGGCGAAATGACGTCACAACTTGGGATTTTTGCAGAGCTACGCGAAAACATGAATAAGACGATAGGTACATTAGCTTTCCGTAGGTGTAGTTTAATCGGCATTCCTAAAGAAGGCTATTGCACTGCACTTACCAAAATTTTTTTCATTTTGTAACTATATTGTAACGTATAATTTTAACAGGATCATAGGTTACACCAGCTATTTTCAGAAACTCTAGGAGGTAAGACATTGATACCAGGCATGTTTTGTGCATCGAAACTGATAATTCAAAAACACACCACACTTACGAAACATTTGTTAAAAGGAAAAATTCACTGTAAATCAGGGACGTATTCTGCATTTAATGCCAGGCATGCATTGCATGCCTTACCAAATTTACAAAAAGGTAAATAATCATGTACTTTTTAAAAATGACTAACCTTATGTTCATTATGCGTTTGCCAATATCACACGATATATTTCACATTGTTTCACTCATTTACTTTAGGTGTAGTGATTAAGTTTCTGCTGATATCATCGGTTGTGCAACCATGTAGACCCTTAATTGCTTTTATAGTGGCTATGGGTCCGCAATCTGCATGCTGCAACAGTTAAACATTTTGTTGCGCCTTACTTTTTCTATGTCATCTTTTCATCCTTTGTTTGCGTCTGAGTATATTTTGCGTAGAAATAAACAACGACAGAAATATTGCTGAAGCGCTATAAAATATTGGAAACTCTGGAATCGATCCATAGTCTTTCACTCATAATTAGTCGAATCTACAGGGTTTCTTAGGTGAAATAGGACCAACTTATTTGTGTTTCTGAGACAATGTACATAAGTTTTTTAAATTAGCTACATATAAGTATACTTACTGTGGCATTGAAGACACGGCAATAAAAACAAAACACAGCCTTCAACACGTCGGGATATTCCAGCCAAAACCAGGAGGAGTGGTCTTTATACCAATCGACAATAAAAGCTCGATTAGTTTTAGCACTTCGAGGATATTCATTCTGTGATTTTGTTAAACAATTATTCTGCCATGATTTGTTGCAGCATTTCTTTCATTGATATTTGTTGGTAGCGGCATACTTAGATCCAGTAGCGTAGCGAGAAATTTTGAAAGGTGGGGGGGAGCCATAATTTTCACATTTTTTCAAGCGTATTTTTTTTTCGGCGGAACAAATTTGAAGCTGATTGAAAATCAAGAAAAGCTCTAGGGGGTCCGGGGGGTATGCTTCCCCGAAAATTTTTGAAAATTTACGGACTGTAATGGCTATTTTAGTGCTTTTTGAATAATTTTCAGGCCAATTTTATTTAAATATTTTGTCCCTAATTCTGAGTGCTTTACCAAATAGCCTATGATGCATTTTGCTCGAACATTTTTGAATATGCGTGCTCAAGGCTTAAGGGTTATTGCTATCGAAGAGTTTGTTAATTATGAAAAAATTGTATACATCGAAAACATTTTTGAAAATGGCTGGCGGAAAGACGCGTACCCTTCATCCTACCCCCTGGATCCGCACCTGGCTATAAGCAACAAAAACCATCACATGAGTCTGGCATATTTCAGTCACTTGGTACCATTAGTTTTATTCTTTTTGACTAAAAAGCAGACTCAAAAGGAGGAGGGGGGCATGACACAATGTCCCCCCTAAATACGCCCCTGCTTAGATCGTATGAATCGTCCGTTTTAATGTAAGCTACTTAATAGCCAGTTACTAATACAGTAGCTTATGCGCTAGCAAGGTTTTGCAGTAACTTTGTCTAACCAATAATATAAATCTTATCTATCTAATAATATGTGCATGCTTTGGTTGAATGTTGCTAATTTAAAGCCACAAGCAGGTGCGCCGAGAGCCAGGGAGGGACCCTGAGCAGGACACCATTGCGGGCCCCCGCACGTGTCTCCAAAAAAAAGGTCACACGTCCGCAGACGCCCTATTTTTCACTCCAAATCTGGTGAAGAGCAAAAAAAGGTCATCACGTCTGTAGACGTCCTGTTTTCCACTAAAAATTTAGTGAAGAGCAAAAAAAAAAGAAAAAGGTCTTCGTCTAGCGATGGCGCTTTGTTTGGTCAAACTGGCCGAGCCCCTGAAAACATGACGGGCCCCGGTACTTTGTACTCCCCTGCCCCGTCTCTCAACACCACTGGCTACATGACTGTTATTGATACCGGTACATCCTCTTTGGTTGGTTAAACTTTAAATTAGCCATCATTTCGGAGTTCTTCGGCAAAAAAAAGTTAATTTAATACTATTCGGCTAAATTACATTCTGTTTTGGATTGCCAATCAATGTATGTATATTAATGAATACAAGCTAAAACCTAGGAGATTTCTGATTCTGAAAAACCCTCACTTCCCCGCTGCTATATTAAATTTCTCAAAACGTTACACTAGTCACGGTTTACGAATAGGCTTCGTGAAATTACAGTATGTCAATTGTCAAGCCAACTATGATTTCACAAAGTATTGAGATACCTTGTCTCTTCCTGGTGGATTTTATGATACAACAGCTGATCATTGATATGAATTGTAACAATCGCCTTTTACAAAAAGCAGTGATTGCTTCTGTCACATGCGTTTGCAAATTGCGAAATTGGAAATGTCGAAGAATATTAGAACACTTGATGGAGCTAGACATTTCGTTACAAAAATTACATTGCCAAAAGCATCTGACGTCACCCCGCCTACCCCCTGAAAAAAACTCTGCGGTTCTAGGCGATTTGGAAAAATGATCAAAAAATCATTGGGGGGGCGGTCGTCCCCCCGTGGCGCCACTGCTTACGCCTTAAGCACGCATTATCGAAAATGTTCGAACAAAACGCATCATATTTGGCGAAGCACTCAGAATTAGGGTCAAAAAATTTGGACAAAATTTGCGTAAAAATTATTCAAAAAGCACAAAAATAGCCATTAAAGCATGTAAACTTTCAAAATTTTCCGGGGCAGCATGCCCTCAGACCCCTCAAGAGCTTTTCTTGATTTTCAATCAGCTTCAAATTTGTTCTGCCGAATAAAAATACGCTTAAAAAAAATGTGGAAATTAGGACCCCTCTTTTCAAATTTCTCGCTACGCCACAGCTTTAAAGTGTTTTTGTGGTACCGTAATTTTGTTTAAAAAGCAAGGTAGAAAGGGGGGTCGCTGGCTGTATGAACTTCTTAAAAAGGGTCGTGAACCATGAAAGGTTGAGAAGCACTGATCTGAGGGTTGAAAAAAGTTCAGGTTGGTTGGTAATATTTGATACAATAAATCTTCTGCTTGTTATCGAAAAGTTCACGTCAAGGAGAATTATGACGCTTGGCTACTGACAAACGAAAAACTGTGATGTCACAACCTAATGCTTTGTTTTGCGAAAAATTTAAATTGTGGCGTGACAATTACCTTTTGAAAAGTTAACCACGATAAAAAACCGAAAATATCTTTTAAACCTGACGTGATTGACAAAAAATGGCAGCAGATTTGGAATCAGCGGAAAAAATTCATTTGAGAAAAGTTGCTTGGCATTTTTGTTTAAATTTTGTTGTTGACCAGTGTTGTTTTATTCTGACCAGTGAAGTGTCTCAATAAAATACTAGATCCACACAGCCTCGAAAAAACTGTTTGTACATACCACGCTATGCTAGTAATCGGACGCAAAAATGTATTAGGTTTTAAGGAGTAAAATTCTGGAACGATATTCCCGCCGATATCCAGAACTCTTCATATAATTCTTGTAAAATTCCGTTCAAAAAGCCCTTACTTCAAACCTACAACTGAGCATTTTCTGGTGTGAAATCTTGAAGCAGTTTTTATGCAAATCATTGATTCACATTCAAAAATAAGATTAGTACCCTGATAAACCTTTATCTTAAAGTGATCACGCATCCATTCAAGGAATCAACTGATCCAACAAAATCGATTGATCAAAATCATTGGTTGGCAGCTGACTAGGTGACCGAAAGGTCTATTCGCCGTCTCCTTGCGGTCATGTGCTTCCTTTTCCGTAAACTGTGTTGATTTTGTGCTACTTTACCGCCGATAAATGTTGATGATGATGATAATGATTGTTTCAACTTAGGGTGGAAAATTCCACCCCCATGAACTTGTCCCAAAATTTGAGCAGTTCAAGTTTATAGGTTTGGTCACTTTTCATACTCGATAGTTTGTTATACATTGGTAGTAATTTTGCTTTGTGTTTTTGATTTTTGGACACTAATTTGATCAACCGATTTTGTTTGACTTGCACCCTGTTTTCATACATCGGTTGTGCTTTTTCCCGGCTCGTGATTGCGTATTGAAGATGCGGATAAGCAATAGCATAACACACTTGTTGTAGCGTCGTTTCAAGTTCTGCTGTGTTCGAGAATCGAACCAGGTTTTATAGCTTATTTGTGTCAACTTTAAGTTACAGTGTTTTGTCTCTCGATTTCGCAGCTGATTTGACGTGGAATTGCCCACAGCTAAATTACTTCAACTTTGTAAGTTTTTGGTGTCGCAACTTACCAGCTGTTAACCTTTTGGGCGGGTAGATAAAATGAGTTGTCGTTGAAGACAGGCGTTTTAAAATTCTTGCAGTTGGGAAAGAATGGAGCAAAATTCTGGAAGCTTGGGTAGCATTTAAGCGAAGCAATTCAGACTATACGTCAGTGAATTCTTGACAAAATTTAGTCCTGGCGCTAAAGGACCTTAGTAGTTATAAAGCGCCATAAAACCACACAACATTTCGTTTACTTGCAATACCAGGACCCTTGATTGTCCGCTTTTCCCATTACGTTTGGACCATTGTCCATATAGTAGACGGTTGTCTACAGAGCTATTGCTCATTTGTTCCTGGGACCCATTTCCGCTTACAGTAGTCTGTTGACCGTCGCTTTTCTAAGCTACCTAGTTGATATTTCGGAATTATTTCCTGGGGCTCAAATTGAATTGCGGGCTCGCCCAAACTCCGTTTGAACTTAAGTTAGTTTGACAGTTCGAGTGAGTGAGAGATGTGTCTTCTGTCCGCTGCCTAAAGGAAAATCGTTGGTAAGTTGCATTGTTTGATCTGTTGTATTTAAGCTTGATTTGTAGTTTCACGTTTGCATAAAGATGCGATCGCGTATCTAAATTCTTTGTAATCGTTGGTAATGGACTGTATGTATAGATCACTAAATTTGTTAAGTCTTTTGTTTATGCGTGTGTTGAAATTTTTAGAAACCGTTGGCGAGCGTTGGTGAATTTTGGCGAATAATACACGATTCTAAGTTTACTTGATTGTCGACGCGAAATATCTGTAAGGACGGTAGAACAAGGGCAGGCGGATAATTACGTCGTTACAAAGTTTCAACGTTTCTTCAACATTTTCAATCCTCTACCGAACGTTTGAAGACGTTTGTTCCAACAATCCAATTCAAGATTCAATTATTTCTACGGGAAAACCGGTAGGCAATTGACTTACTAAAACGTGCTTGTTTTGTTGGGCACATTGAGAACTTTAGCAATTGACGCGAATAGTATTGTCGACATACGAATCTACGAAATAAGCTGTAACTTAATGTCATAAAGTTTTGCTATTGCTTAAATGATGTTTAGTAGTTTTTCTTGATTGAACGATTTTGTGACTTTAGTTCGAATTGATCTCCAGACCCGCGATAATTTGTCAAGTTTTAATTTTTTTAGTGTGAGTGTTATTTTGTGTAGGCCTATTGATATTTATCATGAGTTCCCCCAAAAACGGTATTGATTAATTGCGAGCTGGAAAATTGTAGTAACGATAAGTGTGGCGCTACGGGCGAGGTTATGCAAGCAATTGATTGTCTTCAAGTTACGCTTAATCAACATTATTTGATCGCTGAACGGATCATGTCGTTTCGTAACCCAGACACTGACGAGCTGAACAGCACTTTAAAAAATAATAGATCAACTTTATGTCGAGTTGGTTTCTAACTTGGCCGACTAAGATTCCTTGATCGTTGCTGCTGCTTCAAAAAACAAACTCGAGTTTGACCTTCGTACAAACAAATGGCTTGCGAAAACTTCTAAAGCTAATTCAACTGACACTAATCCTTTTGGGTAATCTAATTCGCATGCTTGTGAAGAAGCTTCTGCTATTCGTCCTTCAGCTCAGATGGCCGAGTGGTATAGAGCGTCTGTCTCTTGAGCTGTAGACTCGGGTTTTGATTCCGAGTCGGGTCAAACCAATGACTTTAAAATCGCTATTCACAGCTTTCCTGCTTGACGCTCAGCATTGAAGGAACAGTGTGGAGAACAAGCCGGCAAGTTTACTTGTTGGGCCGTTGGGAAAGGCACTTAGCGGGATTCCCCCATCTTGATGTGGTAGACAGAAGACTGGCAACTCCTAAGCGAGCTCGTATAGCGCATTGATCGCTTTCTCGTGACAGGAGGATAAATATGCAACTAACTAACTAAGTCACGCACAGGCTCAAACGCCTCAAAGTCTTTGGAAAGTTTTAAAACTTCTGCAACTAAATCGACTGCTATTAGCGTTAAACGTGTAGACCAGGGGTGTACAAACTGCGGGCTAAATGCGGCCCGCGTCCAGAAATCCTGCGGCCCGCGAAGGGTTGCGGACTTGAATAGAATGCGGTCCGCGGCCCGTGAATGTTTCACATGTTTTCTTGAGGTGCTTGATAAAATCAATGTCACAAACAGAATGTTTTATTTGAACAAAATAAATATGTAAAGGAAATAACTTAAGAAGGAAAATTAAAGCCAAGGTAGTTTTCTTCATACTGACTGGACGTTCGACAACAAAGATTCAGCTGCCATCATCAGAAGCAGGTTCAGCTATTATCATCGCTTTAGAGTTTTGTACTGCCTAAAATGCACTGCTGATGATGACAGCTGAATCTATGTCGTCAAAACGTCCGGTAATTATGAAAAAAATTCTTTACTTTTTCCTCCTAAACCTAAAGCGTTTGGGTTTGGCATAGAATGAATAAATAACTATTTTTATAAGTTAATGTTAGGTATATTAATACAGCGATCTTGATTTTCAATGCATTATAAACTGGTATGATATTTTTACGTTAATGCAATGAATATAACGCTGATGATTTGACGAGTAAAAGCTAAGTGCTTTGCAAGAATGGATGCTTCTCTCTGCGTTGTAACGATAATAAAGAAACAAGTTTTTAAGCCTTATATTGTGCGATTGTGACGTTGCGGATATGCAATAACGTGTGTTTTACTGGAACATTCCTTGTATTAAAATTAGCTCAGGAGCAATGAAATTCAAATTTTATGTAAATTTTGGAAGTTTACGATTTTTGAGTGTCCAAAAGGGTAATTGCAAAATAACTACCTAACATCAGACAGTCATTATTGAAGCCGATTAGCTCAGTCGCTAAACGCACGCTATCGGTGCGAAGGTGTGGGGTTCGATTTCCAGGCCGGTTAAATTGGCACAGTGTCGCCAGCGACTTTGCGCATTTCAAGTTCATAACATTTCAAGTTCATAGGCTTGGTCAAATTTGATACTCGATAGTTGGTAATGCTTTGGTAGTAACTTTGCTTTATGTTTTTGATTTTTGGGCAATTAAGTTGGAAGAGTTGATAACTTAGGATGACCAAAATGGAGTTTTAGGGTGGAAAAACTTAAACTCGTAGAGCAGAATACTTAACATAAAACTTGGCCCCAAGATAATTTATACGTCGCTGGTGTTTTTCCCCAGCTCGTGAATGCGTATTGAAGACGCAGATAAGCAATACCAATTTACACCTGTTTTAACACACGTGTTGGAAAAGAGCTCGGTAGTTTAGACAAAATCCCAAACGTTGTCAGCACTTACTTCTAAAGTGAAAAAGTAAAAAACTGGGAATGCGTCTTAATTAGGGTGGAAACCGCCACCAAAACCCATAAAAATGAAATATCTTTGGGGGTGGAAAAGTTGAATAAAAAGTTCCAATACAAACGGCGTTTTTCAACTTAGGGTGGACATTTCCACCCTAGTACACTTATTTACACTTTTGAGCATTTCAAGTATATAGGTTGGCAATTTCATACTCGATAATTGGTTATACTTTAATAGTAATTTTGCTTTATGTATTTGATTTTTGGGCAAGTAAAGTGGAGGAGTTGATAACCTACGACGGACAAAATGGAGTTTTAGGGTGGAAAAACTTAAACTCGCACAGTAAAAAAATTAACTTAAAATTCCACCCCAAGATAACTGTTCCAACTTGGGGTGGAAAGATCCAGCCTACTTTTTACGTTTTTATTGCTTTTATACGTCGCTGGTGCTTTTCCCCAGCTCGTGAATGCGTATTGAAGATGCGGATAAGCATTGCCAGCACACACCTGTTTTAACACACGTGTTGGAAAAAAGCTCGGTAATTTAGACAAAATCCCAACCGTTGTCAGCACTTCTTCGAAATACCATAAAAAGCTATCAACTTCTAAGATGATAAAATAGAATAGAAAACGTGGAAATGCGACTTAATTAGGGTGGAAACAACCGCCACAAATCCCCATAAAAATAAGGCATCTTTTAGGGTGGAAAAATTAAACAGAAAGTTCCGTTACAAAACTGCGTTTTCCAACTTATGGTGGAAAATTCCACCCTGGTAAGTTCGTTTACAGTTTGGAGCATTTCAAGTTCATAAGTTTGGTCAAACTTGATACTCGACAATTGGTAATGCTTTGGTAGTAAATTTCCTTTATGTTTTTGACAATTGGGCATCTAAGGTGGAAGAGTTGAGAACTTAGGATGGACAGAATGGAGTTTTAGGGTGGAAAAACTTAAACTCGTAGAGTAGAACAATTACCTTCAAATTCCACCCCACAACAACTGTTTCAACTTAAGATGGAAAAAACCAACTTGGGGTGGATGTTCCAAGTGGAAAGTGGGTGTTTCCAATGGGTTGGGTGTTGAAAAACTTCCAAGTGGGTAGGTATAAGTTCCAAGTTGGGGTGGGTGGAAAAACGTGGAAATGCGTCTTAATTAGGGTGGAAACCGCCACAAAACCCATAGAAATAAGGCATGTGTTAGGGTGGAAAAGTTGAGAAAAAGTTCCAATGCAAAACGGCCTTTTTCAACTGAGGGTGGAAATTTCCACCTTAGTACTTTTGGTTGCGGTTTTGAGCTTTTCAAGTTCATAGGTTTGGTCAAAGTTGATACTCGATAGTTGGTTATACCTTGGTAGTAGTTTCGCGTTGTGTTTTTGATTTTGGGGCAATTAAGGTGCAGGAATTGAGAAGTTAGGATCGACAAACTGGAGTTTTAGGGTGGAAAAACTTAAACTCGCAAAGTAGAACAGTTAACTGGAAATTCCACCCCACAACAGCTGTTTGAAGTCAAGGTGGATGTTCCAAGTGGAAAGTGGGTGTTCCAATTGGGGTGGGTGTTGAAAAAATTCCAAGTGGGTAGGTATAAGTTCCAAGTTGGGGTGGGTGGAAAAACGTGGAAAAGCGTCTTATTTAAGGTGGAAACCGCCACAAAACCCATAGAAATAAGGCATGTGTTAGGGTGGAAAAGTAGAGAGAAAAGTTCCAATGCAAAACGGCCTTTTTCAATTTAGGGTGGAAATTTCCACCCCAGTAGTTTTGGTTACAGTTTTCAGCATTTCAAGTTGATAGGTTTGGTCAAATTTGATGATCGATAGTTGGTTATACCTTGGTAGTAGTTTCGCTATGTGTTTTTGACTTTGGGGCAATTAAGGTGCAGGAATTGAGAAGTTAGGATCGACAAAATGGAGTTTTAGGGTGGAAAATTTAAGACCGGCCGAGTAGAACGATTAACTTAAAACTCCACCCCACAACAACTGTTTGAATTTGGGGTGGATGTTCCAAGTGAAAAGTGGGTGTTCCAATTGGGGTGGGTGTTGAAAAAGTTCCAAGTGGGTAGGTATAAGTTCCAAGTTGGGGTGGGTGGAAAAACGTGGAAATGCGTCTTAAACAAGGTGGAAACCGCCACAAAACCCATAGAAATAAGGCATGTGTTAGGGTGGAAAAGTTGAGAAAAATTTCCAATGCAAAACGGCCTTTTTCAACTGAGGGTGAAAAATTCCACCCTAGTACTTTTGGTTGCGGTTTTGAGCTTTTCAAGTTCATAGGTTTGGTCAAAGTTGATACTTAATAGTTGGTTATACCTTGGTAGTAGTTTCGCGTTGTGTTTTTGATTTTGGGGCAATTAAGGTGCAGGAATTGAGAAGTTAGGATCGACAAACTGGAGTTTTAAGGTGGAAAAACTTAAACTCGCAGAGTAGAACAGTTAACTGGAAATTCCACCCCACAACAGCTGTTTGAAGTCAAGGTGGATGTTCCAAATGGAAAATGGGTGTTCCAATTGGGGTGGGTGTTGAAAAAATTCCAAGTGGGTAGGTATAAGTTCCAAGTTGGGGTGGGTGGAAAAACGTGGAAATGCGTCTTATTTAAGGTGGAAACCGCCACAAAACCCAAAGAAATAAGGCATGTGTTAGGGTGGAAAAGTAGAGAGAAAAGTTCCAATGCAAAACGGCCTTTTTCAATTTAGGGTGGAAATTTCCACCCCAGTAGTTTTGGTTACAGTTTTCAGCATTTCAAGTTGATAGGTTTGGTCAAATTTGATACTCGATAGTTGGTTATACCTTGGTAGTAGTTTCGCTATGTGTTTTTGACTTTGGGGCAATTAAGGTGCAGGAATTGAGAAGTTAGGATCGACAAAATGGAGTTTTAGGGTGGAAAATTTAAAACCGGCCGAGTAGAACGATTAACTTAAAACTCCACCCCACAACAACTGTTTGAACTTGGGGTGGATGTTCCAAGTGAAAAGTGGGTGTTCCAATTGGGGTGGGTGTTGAAAAAGTTCCAAGTGGGTAGGTATAAGTTCCAAGTTGGGGTGGGTGGAAAAACGTGGAAATGCGTCTTAAATAAGGTGGAAACCGCCACAAAACCCATAGAAATAAGGCATGTGTTAGGGTGGAAAAGTTGAGAGGAATGTTCCAAGGCAAAACGGCCTTTTTCAACTTAGGGTGGAAATTTCCATCCTAGTAGTTTTGGTTACAGTTTTCAGCATTTCAAGTTGATAGGTTTGGTCAAGTTTGATACTCGATAGTTGGTTATACCTTGGTAGTAGTTTCGCGTTGTGTTTTTGATTTTGGGGCAATTAAGGTGCAGGAAGTGAGAAGTTAGGATCGACAAAATGGAGTTTTAGGGTGGACAAATTAAACCTGGTTGAGTAGAACAATTAACTTAAAACTTCACCCCACAACAGCTGTTTGAACTTGGGGTGGATGTTCCAAGTGGAAAGTGGGTGTTCCAATTGGGGTGGGTGTTGAAAAAGTTTCAAGTGGGTAGGTATAATTCGAAGTTGGGGTGGGTGGAAAAACGTGGAAATGCGTCTTAATTAGGGTGGAAACCGCCGCAAAACCCATAGAAATAAAGCAGGTATTAGGGTGGAAAAGTTCAGAGGAATGTTCCAATGCAAAACAGCTATTTTCAACTTAGGGTGGAAATTTGCACCCTAATAATTTTGGTTACAGTTTTCAGCATTTCAAGTTGATAGGTTTGGTCAAATTTGATACTCGATAGTTGGTTATACCTTGGTAGTAGTTTCGCTTTGTGTTTTTGATTTTGGGGCAAATAAGGTGCAGGAATTCAGAAGTTAGGATCAACAAACTGGAGTTTTAGGGTGGAAAAACTAAAACCGGCCGAGTAGAACAGTTAACTGGAAATTCCACCCCACAACAGCTGTTTCAACTTGGGGTGGATGTTCCAAGTGAAAAGTGGGTGTTCCAATTGGGGTGGGTGTTGAAAAAGTTCCAAGTGGGTAGGTATAAGTTCCAAGTTGGGGTGGGTGGAAAAACGTGGAAATGCGTCTTAATTAAGGTGGAAACCGCCACAAAACCCATAGAAATAAGGCATGTGTTAGGGTGGAAAAGTTGAGAGGAAAGTTCCAATGCAAAACGGCCTTTTTCAGTTTAGGGTGGAAATTTCCACCCTAGTGGTTTTGGTTACAGTTCTCAGCATTTCAAGTTGATAGGTTTGGTCAAATTTGATACTCGATAGTTGGTTATACCTTGGTAGTAGTTTCGCTATGTGTCTTTGATTTTGGGGCAATTAAGGTGCAGGAAGTGAGAAGTTAGGGTCGACAAATTGGAGTTTTAGGGTGGACAAATTAAACCTGGTTGAGTAGAACGATTAACTTAAAACTTCACCCCACAACAGCTGTTTGAACTTGGGGTGGATGTTCCAAGTGAAAAGTGGGTGTTCCAATTGGGGTGGGTGTTGAAAAAGTTCCAAGTGGGTAGGTATGAATTCCAAGTTGGGGTGGGTGGAAAAACGTGGAAATGCGTCTTAATTAGGGTGGAAACCGCCACAAAACCCACAGAAATAAGGCATGTGTTAAAATGGAAAAAATGAGAAGAACGTTCCAATGCAAAACGGCCTTTTTCACTTTAGGGTGGAAATTTCCACCCTGGTAGTTTTGGTTACAGTTTTCAGCATTTCAAGTTGATAGGTTTGGTCAAATTTGATGATCGATAGTTGGTTATACCTTGGTAGTAGTTTCGCTATGTGTTTTTGATTTTGGGGCAATTAAGGTGCAGGAATTGAGAAGTTAGGATCGACAAAATGGATTTTTAGGGTGGAAAAACTTAAACTCGCACAGTAGAACAGTTAACTGGAAATTCCACCCCACAACAGCTTTTTAAAGTTGGGGTGGATGTTCCAAGTGGAAAGTGGGTGTTCCAATTGGGGTGGGTGTTGAAAAAGTTCCAAGTGGGTAGGTATAAGTTCCAAGTTGGGGTGGGTGAAAAAACGTGGAAATGCGTCTTAATTAGGGTGGAAACCGCCACAAAACCCATAGAAATAAGGCATGTGTTAAAATGGAAAAATTGAGAAGAATGTTCCAATGCAAAACGGCCTTTTTCAACTCAGGGTGGAAATTTCCACCCTGGTAGTTTTGGTTACAGTTTTCAGCATTTCAAGTTGATAGGTTTGATCAAATTTGATGATCGATAGTTGGTTATACCTTGGTAGTAGTTTCGCTATGTGTTTTTGATTTTGGGGCAATTAAGGTGCAGGAATTGAGAAGTTAGGATCGACAAACTGGAGTTTTAGGATGGAAAAACTTAAACTCGCAGAGTAGAACAGTTAAGTGAAATATCCACCCCACAACAGCTGTTTAAAATTGGGGTGGATGTTCCAAGTGAAAAGTGGGTGTTCCAATTGGGGTGGGTGTTGAAAAAGTTCCAAGTGGGTAAGTATAATTCGAAGTTGGGGTGGGTGAAAAAACGTGGAAATGCGTCTTAATTAAAGTGGAAACCGCCACAAAACCCATAGAAACAAGGCATGTATTAGGGTGGAAAAGTTGAGAGGAATGTTCCAATGCAAAACAGCTTTTTTCAACTTAGGGTGGAAATTTCCACCCTAGTAGTTTTGGTTACAGTTTTCAGCATTTCAAGTTGATAGGTTTGGTCAAATTTGATACTCGATAGTTGGTTATACCTTGGTAGTAGTTTCGCTTTGTGTTTTTGATTTTGGGGCAATTAAGGTGCAGGAACTGAGAAGTTAGGATCAACAAACTCGAGTTTTAAGGTGGAAAAACTAAAACCGGCCGAGTAGAACAGTTAACTTAAAAATCCACCCCACAACAGCTGTTTGAAGTTGGGGTGGATGTTCCAAGTGAAAAGTGGGTGTTCCAATTGGGGTGGGTGTTGAAAAAGTTCCAAGTGGGTAGGTATAAGTTCCAAGTTGGGGTGGGTGGAAAAACGTGGAAATGCGTCTTAAATAGGGTGGAAACCGCCACAAAACCCATAGAAATAAGGCATGTGTTAGGGTGGAAAAGTTGAGAGGAATGTTCCAATGCAAAACGGCCTTTTTCAGTTTAGGGTGGAATTTCCACCCTAGGAGTTTTGGTTACAGTTTTCAGCATTTCAAGTTGATAGGTTTGGTCAAATTTGATACTCGAGAGTTGGTTATACCTTGGTAGTAGTTTCGCTATGTGTTTTTGATTTTGGGGCAGATAAGGTGCAGGAAGTGAGAAGTTAAGGTCGACAAAATGGAGTTTTAGGGTGGACAATGTAAACCTGGTTGAGTAGAACGATTAACTTAAAACTTCACCCCACAACAGCTGTTTGAACTTGGGGTGGATGTTACAAATGAAAAGTGGGTGTTCCAATTGGGGTGGGTGTTGAAAAAGTTCCAAGTGGGTAGGTATAAGTTCCAAGTTGGGGTGGGTGGAAAAACGTGGAAATGCGTCTTAAATAGGGTGGAAACCGCCACAAAACCCATAGAAATAAGGCATGTGTTAAACTGGAAATTGTGAGAGGAATGTTCCAATGCAAAACGGCCTTTTTCAACTTAGGGTGGAAATTTCCACCTTAGTAGTTTTGGTTACAGTTTTGAGCATTTCAAGTTGATAGGTTTGGTCAAATTTGATACTCGATAGTTGGTTATACCTTGGTAGTAGTTTCGCTATGTGTTTTTGATTTTGGGGCAATTAAGGTGCAAAAATTGAGAAGTTAGGATCGACACACTGGAGTTTTAGGGTGGAAAAACTCAAACTCGCCGAGTAGAACAGTTAAGCAAGTGGAAAGTGGGTGTTCCAATTGGGGTGGGTGTTGAAAAAGTTCCAAGTGGGTAGGTGTAAGTTCCAAGTTGGTGTGGGTGAAAAAACGTGGAAATGCGTCTTAATTAGGGTGGAAACCGCCACAAAACCTATAGAAATTAGGCATGTGTTAGGGTGGAAAAGTTGAGAGGAATGTTCCAATGCAAAAAAGCTTTTTTCAACCTAAGGTGGAAATTTCCACCCTAGTAGTTTTGGTTACAGTTTTCAGCATTTCAAGTTGATAGGTTTGGTCAAATTTGATACTCGATAGTTGGTTATACCTTGGTAGTAGTTTCGCTATGTGTTTTTGATTTTGGGGCAATTAAGGTGCAGGAATTGAGAAGTTAGGATCAACAAACTGGAGTTTTAGAGTGGAAAAACGTAAAATCGCAGAGTAGAACGGTTAACGTAAAATTCCACCCCACAACAACTGTTTTACTTGGGGTGGATGTTCCAAGTGAAAAGTGGGTGTTCCAATTGGGGTAAATGTTGAAAAAGTTCCAAGTGGGTAGGTATAAGTTTTAAGTTGGGGTTGGTGGAAAAACGTGGAAATGCGTCTTAATTAGGGTGGAAACCGCCACAAAACCGTTAGAAATATGACATGTGTTAGGGTGGAAAAATTAAGAGGAATGTTCCAATGCAAAACGGCTTTTTTCAACTTAGGGTGGAAATTTCCACCCTAGTAGTTTTGGTTACAGTTTTCAGCATTTCAAATTGATAGGTTTGGTCAAATTTGATACTCGATAGTTGGTTATACCTTGGTAGAAGTTTCGCTTTATGTTTTTAAGTTTGGGGCAATTAAGGTGCAGGAATTGAGAAGTTAGGGTCGACAAACTAGAGTTTTAACAACTACTATCGTGGAAATTTTCACCCTAGTAGTTTTGGTTACAGTTTTCAGCTTTTGAAGTTGATAAGTTTGGTCAAATTTGGTACTCGATAGTTGGTTATACCTTGGTAGTAGTTTCGCTTTGTGTTTTTGATTTTTGGGCAATTAAGGTGCAGGATTTGAAAAGTTAGGATCGACAAAATGGAGTTTTAAGATGGAAAAACTTAAACTTGCCGAGTAGAACAGTTAACTTAAAAATCCACCCCACAACAGCTGTTTGAACTTGGGGTGGATGTTCCAAGTGAAAAGTGGGTGTTCCAACTGGGGTGGGTGTTGAAAAAGTTCCAAGTGGGTAGGTATAAGTTCCAAGTTGGGGTGGGTGGAAAACGTGGAAAAGCGTCTTAATTAGGGTGGAAACCGCCACAAAATCCATAGAATCAAGGCATGTGTTAGGGTGGAAAAGTTGAGAAGAAAGTTGCAATGCAAAACGGCTTTTTTTAGTTTAGGGTGGAACTTTCCACCCTAGTAGTTTTGAAGACAATTTTCAGCATTTCAAGTTGATAGGTTTGGTCAAATTTGATACTCGATAGTTGGTTATACCTTGGTAGTAGTTTCGCTTTGTGTTTTTATTTTGGGGCAATTAAGGTGCAGGAATTGAAAAAACAGGGTCGACAAAATGGAGTTTTAAGGTGAAAAAACTAAACCTGGCCCAGTAGAACGATTAACTTAAAATTCTACCCCACAACAGCTGTTTGAACTGGGGTGGATGTTCCAAGTGAAAAGTGGGTGTTCCAATTGGGGTGGGTGTTAAAAAAGTTCCAACTGGTTAAGTATAAATTCCAAGTTGGGGTGGGTGGAAAAACGTGGAAATGCGTCTTATCTAGGGTGGAAACCGCCACAAAACCCATAAAAATAGGCTTGTGTTAAAATGGAAAAATTGAAAAGATTGTTCCAATGGAAAACGGCTTTTTTCAACTTAGGGTGGAAATTTCCACCCTAGTAGTTTTGGTTACAGTTTTCAGCATTTCAAGTTGATAGGTTTGGTCAAAGTTGATACTCGATAGTTGGTTATACCTTGGTAGTAGTTTCGCTTTGTGTTTTTGATTTTGGGGCAATTAAGGTGCAGGAATTGAGAAGTTAGGCACGACAAAATGGAGGTTTAGGGTGGAAAAACTTAAACTCGCCGAGTAGAACAGTTAACCAAAAATTCCACCCCATAACAACTGTTTGAACTTGGGGTGGGTGTTCCAAGTGGAAAGTGGGTGTTCCAATTGGGGTGGGTGTTGAAAAAGTTCCAAGTGGGTAGGTATAAGTTCCAAGTTGGAATGGGTGCAAAACTTGATTAGGGTGGAAACCGCCACAAAACCCATAGAAATAAGGCATGTGTTAGGGTGGAAAAGTTGAGAGGAAAGTTCCAATGCAAAACGGCCTTTTTCAACTTAGGGTGGAAATTTCCACCCTAGTAGTTGTGGTTACAGTTTTCAGCATTTCAAGTTGATAGGTTTGGTCAAATTTGATACTCGATAGTTGGTTATACCTTGGTAGTAGTTTCGCTTTGTGTTTTTGATTTTGGGGCAATTAAGGTGCAGGATTTGCGAAGTTAGGATCGACAAACTGGAGGTTTAGGGTGGAAAAACTTAAACGCGAAGAGTAGAACAGTTAACTTGAAACTCCACCCCACAACAACTGTTTGAACTTGGGGTGGATGTTCCAAGTGAAAAGTGGGTGTTCCAATTGGGGTGGGTGTTGAAAATGTTCCAAGTGGGTAGGTATAAGTTCCAAGTTGGGGTGGGTGGAAAAACGTGGAAATGCGTCTTAATTAGGGTGGAAACCGCCACAAAACGCATAGAAACAAGGCATGTGTTAGGGTGGAAAAGTTGAGAGGAAAGTTCCAATGCAAAACGACCTTTTTCAACTTAGGGTGGAAATTTCCACCCCAGTAGTTTTGGTTACAGTTTTCAGCATTTCAAGTTGATAGGTTTGGTCAAATTTGATACTCGAGAGTTGGCTATACGTTGGTAGTAGTTTCGCTATGTGTTTTTGGTTTTGGGGCAATTAAGGTGCAGGAATTGAGAAGTTAGGGTCGACAAACTGGAGTTTTAGGGTGGAAAAACTAACTCTGGCCGAGTAGAACAGTTAACTGCAAATTCCACCCCACAACAGCTGTTTGAACTTGGGGTGGATGTTCCAAGTGAAAAGTGGGTGTTTCATATGGGGTGGGTGTTGAAAAAGTTCCAAGTGGGTAGGTATAAGTTCCAAGTTGGGGTGGGTAGAAAAACGTGGAAATGCGTCTTAATTAGGGTGGAAACCGCCTTAAAACCCATAGAATCAAGGCATGAGTTAAGGTGGAAAAGTTGAGAGGAATGTTCCAATGCAAAACGGCCTTTTTCAATTTAGGGTGAAAATTTCCACCCTAGTAGTTTTGGTTACAGTTTTCAGCATTTCAAGTTGATAAGTTTAGTCAAATTTGATACTCGATATTGGTTATACCTTGGTAGTAGTTTCGCTTTGTATTTTTGATTTTGGGGCAATTAAGGTGCAGGAATTGAGAAGTTACGATCCACAAACTGGAGTTTTAGGATGGAAAAGTTTAAATTAACCGAGTAGAACAGTTAACCTAAAATTCCACCCCACAACAGCTGTTTGAAGTTGGGGTGGATGTTCCAAGTGAAAAGTGGGTGTTCCATTTGGGGTGGGTGTTGAAAAAGTTCCAAGTGGGTAGGTATAAGTTCCAAGTTGGGGTGGGTGGAAAAACGTGGAAATGCGTTTAAATTAGGGTGGAAACCGCCACAAAACCCACAGAACTATGGCATGTGTTAGGGTGGAAAAATTGAGAGGAATGTTCCAATGCAAAACGGCTTTTTTCAACTTAGGGTGGAAATTTCCACCCTAGTAGTTTTGGTTACAGTTTTCAGCATTTCAAGTTGATAGGTTTGGTCAACTTTGATACTCGATAGTTGGTTATACCTTGGTAGTAGTTTCGCTTTGGTGGAAACCGCCACAAAACCCATAGAAATAAGGCATGTGTTAGGGTGGAAAAGTTGAGAGGAATGTTCCAATGCAAAACGGCTTTTTTCAACTTAAGATGGAAATTTCCACCGTAGTAGTTTTGGTTACAGTTTTCAGCATTTCAAGTTGATAGGTTTGGTCAAATTTGATAATCGATAGTTGGTTATGCCTTGGTAGTAGTTTCGCTTTGTGTTTTTGATTTTGGGGCAATTAAGGTGCAGAAATTCAAAAGTGAGGATCGACAAACTGCAGTTTTAAAATGGAAAAACTTAAACTTGCCGAGTAGAACGGATAACTTAAAACTCCACCCCACAACAGCTGTTTGAACTTGGGGTGGATGTTCCAAGTGAAATCTGGGTGTTCCAACTGGGGTGGGTGTTGAAAAAGTTCCAAGTGGGTAGGTATAAGTTCCAAGTTGGGGTGGGTGGAAAAACGTGGAAATGCGTTTTAATCAGGGTGGAAACCGCCACAAAACCCATAGAAATAAGGCATGTGTTAGGGTGGAAAAGTTGAGAGGAATGTTCCAATGCAAAACGGCCTTTTTCAACTTAGGGTGGAAATTTCCACCCTAGTAGTTTTGGTTACAGTTTTCAGCATTTCAAGTTGATAGGTTTGGTCAAAAACGATACTCGATAGTTGGTTATACCTTGGTAGTGGTTTCGCTATGTGCTTTTGATTTTGGGGCAATTAAGGTGCAGGATTTGAGAAGTTAGGATCGACAAAATGGAGTTTTAAAATGGAAAAACTTCAATTCGCAGAGTAGAACAGTTAACTTAAAATTTCACCCCACAACAGCTGTTTGAACTTGGGGTGGATGTTCCAAGTGAAAAGTGGGTGTTTCAATTGGGGTGGGTGTTGAAAAAGTTCCAAGTGGGTAGGTATAAGTTCCAAGTTGGGGTGGGTGGAAAAACGTGGAAATGCGTCTTAATTAGGGTGGAAACCGCCACAAAAGCCATAGAAATAAGGCATGTGTTAAAATGGAAAAGTTGAGACAATTGTTCCAATGCAAAACGGCCTTTTTCAACTTAGGGTGGAAATTTCCACCCTAGTAGTTTTGGTTACAGTTTTCAGCATTTCAAGTTGATAGGTTTGGTCAAATTTGATACTCGATAGTTGGTTATACCTTGGTAGTAGTTTCGCTTTGTGTTTTTGATTTTGGGGCAATTAAGGTGCAGGATTTGAGAAGTTAGGATCGACAAAATGGAGTTTAGGGTGGAAAAACTTAAACTGGCCGAGTAGAAGAGTTAACTTAAAAATCCACCCTATAACAGCTGTTTGAACTTGGGGTGGATGTTCCAAGTGAAAAGTGGGTGTTCCATTTGGGTTGGGTGTTGAAAAAGTTCCAAGTGGGTAGGTATAAGTTCCAAGTTGGAATGGGTGGAAAAACGTGGAAATGCGTCTTAATTAGGGTGGAAACCGCCACAAAACCCATAGAAATAAGGCATGTGTTAGGGTGGAAAAATTGAGAGGAATGTTCCAATGCAAAACGGCCTTTTTCAACTTAGGGTGAAAATTTCCACCCTAGTAGTTTTGGTTACAGTTTTCAGCATTTCAAGTTGATAGGTTTGGTCAAATTTGATACTCGATAAGTGGTTATACCTTGGTAGTAGTTTCGCTTTGTGTTTTTGATTTTGTGGCGATTAAGGTGCAGGAATTGCGAAGTTGGGATTGACAAACTGGAGGTTTAGGGTGGAAAAACTTAAACGCGAAAAGCAGAAGAGTTAATTTAAAATTCTACCCCACAACAACTGTTTGAACTCTGGGTGGATGTTCCAAGTGGAAAGTGGGTGTTGGAATTGGGGTGGGTGTTGAAAAAGTTCCAAGTGGATAGGTATAAGTTCCAAGTTGGGGTGGGTGGAAAAACCTGGAAATGCGTCTTAATTAGGGTGGAAACCGCCACAAAACCCATAGAAATATTACATGTGTTAGGGTGGAAAAGTTGAGAAGAAAGTTCCAATGCAAAACGGCCTTTTTCAACCTAGGGTGGAAATTTGCACCCTAGTAGTTTTGGTTACAGTTTTCAGCATTTCAAGTTGATAGGTTTGGTCAAAAACGATACTCGATAGTTGGTTATACCTTGGTAGTAGTTTCGCTATGTGTTTTTGGTTTTGGGGCAATTAAGGTGCAGGAATTGCGAAGTTAGGATCGACAAACTGGAGTTTTAAGATGGAAAAAATTAAACTCGCCGAGTAGAACGATTAACTTAAACTTCCACCCCACAACAACTGTTTGAATTTGGGGTGGATGTTCCAAGTGAAAAGTGGGTGTTCCAATTGGGGTGGGTGTTGAAAAAGTTCCAAGTGAAAAGTTTGTGTTTTTGTTTTTGGGTTACAGTTTTCAGCATTTCAAGTTGATAGGTTTGGTCAAATTTGATACTCGATAGTTGGCTATACCTTGGTAGTAGTTTCGCTTTGTGTTTTTGATTTTGGGGCAATTAAGATGCAGGAATTGAAAAGTTAGGGTCGACAAAATGCAGTTTTAGGGTGGAAAAACTAACTCTGGCCGAGTAGAAGAGTTAACTTAAAACTCCACCCCACAACAGCTGTTTGAACTTGGGGTGGATGTTCCAAGTGAAATCTGGGTGTTCCAATTGGGGTGGGTGTTGAAAAAGTTCCAAGTGGGTAGGTATAAGTTCCAAGTTGGGGTGGGTAGAAAAACGTGGAAATGCGTGTTAATTACGTGGAAAAACGTGGAAAACCGCCACAAAACCCATAGAAATAAGGCATGTGTTAAAATGGAAAAGTTGAGACTATTGTTCCAATACAAAACGGCCTTTTTCAACTTAGGGTGGAAATTTCCACCCTAGTAGTTTTGGTTACAGTTTTCAGCATTTCAAGTTGATAGGTTTGGTCAAATTTGATACTCGATAGTTGGTTATTCCTTGGTAGTAGTTTCGCTTTGTGTTTTTGTTTTTGGGGCAATTAAGGTGCAGGAATTGAGAAGTTAAGATCGACAAAATGGAGTTTAGGGTGGAAAAACTTTAACTGGCCGAGTAGAAGAGTTAACTTAAAATTCCACCTTATAACAGTTGTTTGAACTTGGGGTGGATGTTCCAAGTGGAAAGTGGGTGTTCCAATTGGGGTGGGTGTTGAAGAAGTTCCAAGTGGGTAGGTATAAATTCCAAGTTGGAATGGGTGCAAAAACCTGGAAATGCGTCTTAATTAGGGTGGAAACCGCCACAAAACCCATAGAAATAAGGCATGTGTTAGGGTGGAAAAGTTGAAAAGAAAGTTCCAATGCAAAACGGCCTTTTTCAACTTAGGGTGGAAATTTTCATTCTAGCAGTTTTGGTTACAGTTTTCAGCATTTCAAGTTGATAGGTTTGGTCAAATTTGATACTCGATAATTGGTTATACCTTGGTAGTAGTTTCGCTTTGTGTTTTTGATTTTGTGGCGATTAAGGTGCAGGAATTGCGAAGTTAGGATCGACAAACTGGAGGTTTAGGGTGGAAATTATTAAACGCGAAGAATAGAACAGTCAATTTAAAACTCTACCCCACAACAACTGTTTGAACTTGGGGCGGATGTTCCAAGTGAAAAGTGGGTGTTCCAATTGGGGTGGGTGTTGAAAAAGTTCCAAGTGGGTAGGTATAAGTTCCAAGTTGGGGTGGGTGGAAAAACGTGGAAATGCGTTTTAATTAAGGTGGAAACCGCCACAAAACCCATAGAAATAAAGCATGTGTTAGGGTGGAAAAGTTGAGAGGAAAGTTCCAATGCAAAACGGCCTTTTTCAACCTAGGGTGGAAATTTGCACCCTAGTAGTTTTGGTTACAGTTTTCAGCATTTCAAGTTGATAGGTTTGGTCAAATTTGATACTCGATAGTTGGTTATACCTTGGTAGTAGTTTCGCTTTGTGTTTTTAATTTTGGGGCAATTAAGGTGCAGGAATTGAGAAGTTAGGATCGACAAAATGGAGTTTTAGGGTGGAAAAGCTTAAACTCGCAAAGTAGAACAGTTAACTGGAAATTCCACCCCACAACAGCTGTTTGAACTTGGGGTGGATGTTCCAAGTGAAAAGTGGGTGTTCCAATTGGGGTGGGTGTTGAAAAAGTTCCAAGTGGGTAGGTATAAGTTCCAAGTTGGGGTGGGTGGAAAAACGTGGAAATGCGTCTTAAATAGGGTGGAAACCGCCACAAAACCCATAGAAATATGGCATGTGTTAGGTTGGAAAAGTTGAGAGGAATGTTCCAATGGAAAACGGCCTTTTTCAACCTAGGGTGGAAATTTCCACCCTAGTAGTTTTGGTTGCAGGTTTCAGCATTTCAAATTGATAGGTTTGGTCAAATTTGATACTCGATAATTGGTTATATCTTGGTAGTAGTTTCGCTTTGTGTTTTTGATTTTGGGGCAATTAAGGTGCAGGAATTGAAAAGTTAGGATCGACAAAATGGAATTTTAGGGTGGAAAAACTTAATTTCGCAGAGTAGAACAGTTAACTTAAAATTTCACTCCACAACAACTGTTGGAACTTGGGGTGGATGTTCCAAGTGGAAAGTGGGTGTTCCATTTGGGGTGGGTGTTGAAAACGTTCCAAGTGGGTAGGTATAAGTTCCAGGTTGGGGTGGGTGGAAAAACGTGGAAATGCGTCTTAATTAGGGTGGAAACCGCCACAAAACCCATAGAGATATGGCATGTGTTAGGGTGGAAAAGTTGAAAGGAATGTTCCAATGCAAAACGGCTTTTTTCAACTTAGGGTGGAAATTTCCACCCTAGTAGTTTTGGTTACAGTTTTCAGCATTTCAAGTTGATAGGTTTGGTCAAAATTGATACTCGATAGTTGGTTTTACCTTGGTAGTAGTTTCGCTTTGTGTTTTTATCTTGGGGCAATTAAGGTGCAGGAATTGAGAAGTTAGGATCGACAAAATGGAGTTTTAGGGTGGAAAAACTTAAACTCGCAGAGTAGAACAGTTAACTGGAAATTCCACCCCACAACAGCTGTTTGAACTTGGGGTGGATGTTCCAAGTGGAAAGTGGGTGTTCCAATTGGGGTGGGTGTTGAAGAAGTTCCAAGTGGGTAGGTATAAATTCCAAGTTGGGGTGGGTGGAAAAACGTGGAAATGCGTTTTAATTAGGGTGGAAACCGCCACAAAACCCATAGAAAAATGGCATGTGTTAGGGTGGAAAAGTTGAGAGGAAAGTTCCAATGCAAAACGGCCTTTTTCAACTTAGGGTGGAAATTTCCACCCTAGTAGTTTTGGTTACAGGTTTCAGCATTTCAAGTTGATAGGTTTGGTCAAATTTGATACTCGATAGTTGGTTATACCTTGGTAGTAGTTTCGCTTTGTGTTTTTGATTTTGGGACAATTAAGGTGCAGGAAATGAGAAGTTAGGATCAACAAACTGGAGTTTTTGGGTGGAAAAACTTAAACTCGCAGAGTAGAACAGTTAACTTAAAACTGCACCCCACAACAACTGTTTGAACTTGGGGTGGATGTTCCAAGTGGAAAGTGGGTGTTCCACTTGGGGTGGGTGTTGAAAAGTTCCAAGTGGGTAGGTATAAGTTCCAAGTTGGGGTGGGTGGAAAAACGTGGAAATGCGTCTTAATTAGGGTGGAAACCGCCACAAAACCCATAGAAATAAAGCATGTGTTAGGGTGGAAAAGTTGAGAGGAAAGTTCCAATGCAAAACGGCCTTCTTCAACTTAGGGTGGAAATTTCCACCCTAGTAGTTTTGGTTACAGTTTTCAGCATTTCAAGTTGATAGGTTTAGTCAAAATTGATACTCGATGGTTGGTTGTACCTTGGTAGTAGTTTCGCTTTGTGTTTTTGAGTTTGGGGCAATTAAGGTGCAGGAATTGAAAAATTAGGGTCGACAAACTGGAGTTTTAGGGTGGAAAAACTGAAACTCGCCGAGTAGAACGATTAACTTAAAATTCCATCCCACACCAGTTGTTTGAACTTGGGGTGGATGTTCCAAGTAAAAAGTAGGTGTTCCAATTGGGGTGGGTGTTGAAAAAGTTCCAAGTGGGTAGGTATAAGTTCCAAGTTGGGGTGGGTGGAAAAACGTGGAAATGCGTCTTATACAGGGTGGAAACCGCCACACAACCCATACAAAAAAAAAACCTGTTAGGGTGGAAAAAGTGAGAAGAATGTTTTAATGCAAAACGGCCTTTTTCAACTTAGGGTGAAAATTTCCACCCTAGTAACTTTGGTTACAGTTTTCAGCATTTCAAGTTGATAGGTTTGGTCAAATTTGATACTCGATAGTTGGTTATACCTTGGTAGAAGTTTCGCTTTACGTTTTTGATTTTGGGGCATTTATGGCGCAGGAATTGAGAAGTTAAGGTCGACAAACTGCAGTTTTTAGGTGGAAAAACTAAACCTGGCCGAGTAGAACAGTTAACTTAAAACTCCACCCCACAACAGTTGTTTGAACTTGGGGTGGATGTTCCAAGTGGAAAGTGGGTGTTCCAACTGGGGTGGGTGTTGAAAAAGTTCCAAGTGGGTAGGTATGACTTCCAAGTTGGGGTGGGTGGAAAAACGTGGAAATGCGTCTTAATTAGGGTGGAAACCGCCACAAAACCCATAAAAATAAGGCATGTGTTAAAGTGGAAAAGTTGAGACAGTCGTTCCAATGCAAAACGGCCTTTTTCAACTTAGGGTGGAAATTTCCACCCTAGTAGTTTTGGTTACAGTTTTCAGCATTTCAAGTTGATAGGTTTGGTCAAATTTGATACTCGATAGTTGGTTATACCTTGGTAGTAGTTTCGCTTTGTGTTTTTAATTTTGGGGCAATTAAGGTGCAGGAATTGAAAAGTTAGGATCGACAAAATGGAGGTTTAGGGTGGAAAAACTTAAACTCGCAGAGTAGAACAGTTAACTGGAAATTCCACCCCACAACAGCTGTTTGAAGTCTGGGTGGACGTTCCAAGTGAAAAGTGGGTGTTCCAATTGGAGTGGGTGTTGAAAAGTTCCAAGTGGGTAGGTATAAATTCCAAGTTGGGGTGGGTGGAAAAACGTGGAAATGCGTCTTAATTAGGGTGGAAACCGCCACAAAACCCATAGAAATAAGGCATGTGTTAGGGTGGAAAAGTTGAGAGGAAAGTTCCAATGCAAAACGGCCTTCTTCAACTTAGGGTGGAAATTTCCACCCTAGTAGTTTTGGTTACAGTTTTGAGCATTTCAAGTTGATAGGTTTGGTCAAATTTGATACTCGATAGTTGGTTATACCTTGGTACTAGTTTCGCTTTGTGTTTTTGATTTTGTGGCAATTAAGGTGCAGGAATTGAGAAGGTAGGGTCGACAAAATGCAGTTTTAGGGTGGAAAAACTAACTCTGGCCGAGTAAAACAGTTAACTTAAAAATCCACCCCACAACAGCTGTTTGAACTTGGGGTGGATGTTCCAAGTGAAATCTGGGTGTTCCAAATGGGGTGGGTGTTGAAAAAGTTCCAAGTGGGTAGGTATAAGTTCCAAGTTGGGGTGGGTGGAAAAACGTGGAAATGCATTTTAACTAGGGTGGAAACCGCCACAAAACCCATAGAATTATGGCATGTGTTAGGGTGGAAAAGTTGAGAGGAATCTTCCAATGCAAAACGGCGCTTTTCAACTTAGGGTGGAAATTTCCACCCTAGTAGTTTTGGTTACAGGTTTCAGCATTTCAAGTTGATAGGTTTGGTCAAATTTGATACTCGATATTGGTTATACCTTGGTAGTAGTTTCGCTCTGTGTTTTTGATTTTGGGGCAATTAAGGTGCAGGAAATGAGAAGTTACGATCGACAAACTGCAGTTTTAAGATGGAAAAATTTAAAATAACCGAGTAGAACAGTTAACTTAAAATTCCACCCCACAACAGCTGTTTGAACTTGGGGTGGATGTTCCAAGTGAAAAGTGGGTGTTCCATTTGGGGTGGGTGTTGAAAAAGTTCCAAGTGGGTAGGTATAAGTTCCAAGTTAAGGTGGGTGGAAAAAAGTGGAAATGCGTCTTAAATAGGGTGGAAACCGCCACAAAACCCACAGAAATAAAGCATGTGTTAGGGTGGAAAAGTTGAGAGGATTGTTCCAATGCAAAACGGCCTTTTTCAACTTAGGGTGGAAATTTCCACCCTAGTAGTTTTGGTTACAGTTTTCAGCATTTCAAGTTGATAGGTTTGGTCAAATCTGATACTCGATAGTTGGTTATACCTTGGTAGTAGTTTCGCTTTGTGTTTTTGATTTTGGGACATTTAAGGTGCAGGATGTAAGAAGTTAGGATCGACAAAATGGAGTTTTAAGGTGAAAACACTTAAACTCGCAAAGTAAAACAGTTAACTTAAAATTCCACCCCACAACAACTGTTTGAACTTGGGGTGGATAATCCAAATGAAAAGTGGGTGTTCCAATTGGGGTGGGTGTTGAAAAAGTTCCAAGTGTGTAGGTATAAGTTCCAAGTTGGGGTGGGTGGAAAAACGTGGAAATGCGTCTTAATTAAGGTGGAAACCGGCACAAACCCCACACAAAAAAAACATGCGTTAGGGTGGAAAAATTGAGAGGAATGTTCCAATGCAAAACGGCCTTTTTCAACTTAAGGTGGAAATTTCCACCGTAGTAGTTTTGGTTACAGTTTTCAGCATTTCAAGTTGATAGGTTTGGTCAAATTTGATAATCGATAGTTGGTTATGCCTTGGTAGTAGTTTCGCTATGTGTTTTTGAGTTTGGGGCAATTAAGGTGCAGGAATTGAGAAGTTAGGATCGGCAAACTGCAGTTTTAAAATGGAAAAACTTAAACTTGCCGAGTAGAACGGATAACTTAAAATTTCACCCCACAACAGCTGTTTGAACTTGGGGTGGATGTTCCAAGTGAAAAGTGGGTGTTCCAACTGGGGTGGGTGTTGAAAAAGTTCCAAGGGGGGAGGTATAAGTTCCAAGTTGGGGTGGGTGGAAAAACGTGGAAATGCGTCTTAATCAGGGTGGAAACCGCCACAAAACCCATAGAAATAAGGCATGTGTTAGGGTGGAAAAGTTGAGAGGAATGTTCCAATGCAAAACGGCCTTTTTCAACTTAGGGTGGAATTTTCCACCCTAGTAGTGTTGGTTACAGTTTTCAGCATTTCAAGTTGATAGGTTTGGTCAAAAACGTTACTCGCCAGTTGGTTATACCTTGGTAGTAGTTTCGCTCTGTGCTTTTGATTTTGGGGCAATTAAGGTGCAGGATTTGAGAGTTTAGGATCGACAAAATGGAGTTTTAGGATGGAAAAACTTCAAATCGCAGAGTAGAACAGTTAACTTAAAACTGCACCCCACAACAGCTGTTTGAACTTGGGGTGGATGTTCCAAGTGGAAAGTGGGTGTTCCAATTGGGGTGGGTGTTGAAAAAGTTCCAAGTGGGTAGGTATGAGTTCCAAGTTGGGGTGGGTAAAAAAACGTGGAAATGCGTCTTAATTAAAATGGAAACCGCCACAAAACCCATAGAAATAAGGCATGTGTTAAAATGGAAAAGTTGAAACAATTGTTCCAATGCAAAACGGCCTTCTTCAACTTAGGGTGGAAATTTCCACCCTAGTAGTTTTGGTTACAGTTTTCAGCATTTCAAGTTGATAGGTTTGGTCAAATTTGATACTCGATAAGTGGTTATACCTTGGTAGTAGTTTCGCTATGTGTTTTTGATTTTGTGGCGATTAAGGTGCAGGAATTGCGAAGTTGGGATTGACAAACTGGAGGTTTAGGGTGGAAAAACTTAAACGCGAAGAGTAGAAGAGTTAATTTAAAACTCTACCCCACAACAACTGTTTGAACTCTGGGTGGATGTTCCAAGTGGAAAGTGGGTGTTGCAATTGGGGTGGGTGTTGAAAAAATTCCAAGTGGATAGGTATATGTTCCAAGTTGGGGTGGGTGGAAAAACGTGGAAATGCGTCTTAATTAGGGTGGAAACCGCCACAAAACCCATAGAAATATTACATGTGTTAGGGTGGAAAAGTTGAGAGGAAAGTTCCAATGCAAAACGGCCTTTTTCAACCTAGGGTGGAAATTTCCACCCTAGTAGTTTTGGTTACAGTTTTCAGCATTTCAAGTTGATAGGTTTGGTCAAAAACGATACTCGATAGTTGGTTATACGTTGGTAGTAGTTTCGCTATGTGTTTTTGGTTTTGGGGCAATTAAGGTGCAGGAATTGAGAAGTTAGGATCGACAAACTGGAGTTTTAAGATGGAAAAACTTAAACTCGCCGAGTAGAACGATTAACTTAAACTTCCACCCCACAACAACTGTTTGAATTTGGGGTGGTTGTTCCAAGTGAAAAGTGGGTGTTCCAATTGGGGTGGGTGTTGAAAAAGTTCCAAGTGAAAAGTTTGTGTTTTTGTTTTTGGGTTACAGTTTTCAGCATTTCAAGTTGATAGGTTTGGTCAAATTTGATACTCGATAGTTGGCTATACCTTGGTAGTAGTTTCGCTTTGTGTTTTTGATTTTGGAACAATTAAGATGCAGGAATTGAGAAGTTAGGGTCGACAAAATGCAGTTTTAGGGTGGAAAAACTAACTGTGGCCGAGTAGAAGAGTTAACTTAAAACTCCACCCCACAACAGCTGTTTGAACTTGGGGTGGATGTTCCAAGTGAAAAGTGGGTGTTCCAATTGGGGTGGGTGTTGAAAAAGTTCCAAGTGGGTAGGTATAAGTTCCAAGTTGGGGTGGGTAGAAAAACGTGGAAATGCGTCTTAATTACGTGGAAAAACGTGGAAAACCGCCACAAAACCCATAGAAATAAGGCATGTGTTAAAATGGAAAAGTTGAAACTATTGTTCCAATACAAAACGGCCTTTTTCAACTTAGGGTGGAAATTTCCACCCTAGTAGTTTTGGTTACAGTTTTCAGCATTTCAAGTTGATAGGTTTGGTCAAAAACGATACTCGATAGTTGGTTATTCCTTGGTAGTAGTTTCGCTTTGTGTTTTTGTTTTTGGGGCAATTAAGGTGCAGGAATTGAGAAGTTAGGATCGACAAAATGGAGTTTAGGGTGGAAAAACTTTAACTGGCCGAGTAGAAGAGTTAACTTAAAATTCCACCTTATAACAGCTGTTTGAACTTGGGGTGGATGTTCCAAGTGGAAAGTGGGTGTTCCAATTGGGGTGGGTGTTGAAAAAGTTCCAAGTGGGTAGGTATAAGTTCCAAGTTGGAATGGGTGCAAAAACCTGAAAATACGTCTTAATTAGGGTGGAAACCGCCACAAAACCCATAGAAATAAGGCATGTGTTAGGGTGGAAAAGTTGAAAAGAAAGTTCCAATGCAAAACGGCCTTTTTCAACTTAGGGTGGAAATTTCCATTCTAGCAGTTTTGGTTACAGTTTTAAGCATTTCAAGTTGATAGGTTTGGTCAAATTTGATACTCGATAGTTGGTTATACCTTGGTAGTAGTTTCGCTTTGTGTTTTTGATTTTGTGGCGATTAAGGTGCAGGAATTGCGAAGTTAGGATCGACAAACTGGAGGTTTAGGGTGGAAATTATTAAACGCGAAGAATAGAACAGTCAATTTAAAACTCTACCCCACAACAACTGTTTGAACTTGGGGCGGATGTTCCAAGTGAAAAGTGGGTGTTCCAATTGGGGTGGGTGTTGAAAAAGTTCCAAGTGGGTAGGTATAAGTTCCAAATTGGGGTGGGTGGAAAAACGTGGAAATGCGTCTTAAATAGGGTGGAAACCGCCACAAAACCCATAGAACAATGGCATGTGTTAGGTTGGAAAAGTTGAGAGGATTGTTCCAATGCAAAACGGCCTTTTTCAACCTAGGGTGGAAATTTCCACCCTAGTAGTTTTGGTTACAGGTTTCAGCATTTCAAGTTGATAGGTTTGGTCAAATTTGATACTCGATAGTTGGTTATATCTTGGTAGTAGTTTCGCTTTGTGTTTTTGATTTTGGGGCAATTAAGGTGCAGGAATTGAGAAGTTAGGTTCGACAAAATGGAGTTTTAGGGTGGAAAAACTTAATTTCGCAGAGTAGAACAGTTAACTTAAATATTCAATCCACAACAACTGTTGGAACTTGGGGTGGATGTTCCAAGTGGAAAGTGGGTGTTCCATTTGGGGTGGGTGTTGAAAACGTTCCAAGTGGGTAGGTATAAGTTCCAGGTTGGGGTGGGTGGAAAAACGTGGAAATGCGTCTTAATTAGGGTGGAAACCGCCACAAAACCCATAGAAATATGGCATGTGTTAGGGTGGAAAAGTTGAGAGGAATGTTCCAATGCAAAACGGCTTTTTTCAACTTAGGGTGGAAATTTCCACCCTAGTAGTTTTGGTTACAGTTTTCAGCATTTCAAGTTGATAGGTTTGGTCAAAATTGATACTCGATAGTTGGTTATACCTTGGTAGTAGTTTCGCTTTGTGTTTTTATCTTGGGGCAATTAAGGTGCAGGAATTGAGAAGTTAGGATCGACAAAATGGAGTTTTAGGGTGGAAAAACTTAAACTCGCAGAGTAGAACAGTTAACTGGAAATTCCACCCCACAACAGCTGTTTGAACTTGGGGTGGATGTTCCAAGTGGAAAGTGGGTGTTCCAACAGGGGTGGGTGTTGAATAAGTTCCAAGTGGGTAGGTATAAGTTCCAGGTTGGGGTGGGTGGAAAAACGTGGAAATGCGTCTTAATTAGGATGGAAACCGCCACAAAACCCATAGAAAAATGGCATGTGTTAGGGTGGAAAAGTTGAGAGGAAAGTTCCAATGCAAAACGGCCTTTTTCAACTTAGGGTGGAACTTTCCACCCTAGTAGTTTTGGTTACAGGTTTCAGCATTTCAAGTTGATAGGTTTGGTCAAAATTGATACTCGATAGTTGGTTATACCTTGGTAGTAGTTTCGCTTTGTGTTTTTGATTTTGGGACAATTAAGGTGCAGGAAATGAGAAGTTAGGATCGACAAACTGGAGTTTTTGGGTGGAAAAACTTAAACTCGCAGAGTAGAAGAGTTAACTTAAAACTGCACCCCACAACAACTGTTTGAACTTGGGGTGGATGTTCCAAGTGAAAAGTGGGTGTTCCACTTGGGGTGGGTGTTGAAAAGTTCCAAGTGGGTAGGTATAAGTTCCAAGTTGGGGTGGGTGGAAAAACGTGGAAATGCGTTTTATTTAGGGTGGAAACCGCCACAAAACCCATAGAAATAAAGCATGTGTTAGGGTGGAAAAGTTGAGAAGAAAGTTCCAATGCAAAACGGCCTTCTTCAACTTAGGGTGGAAATTTCCACCCTAGTAGTTTTGGTTACAATTTTCAGCATTTCAAGTTGATAGGTTTAGTCAAAATTGATACTCGATGGTTGGTTGTACCTTGGTAGTAGTTTCGCTATGTGTTTTTGAGTTTGGGGCAATTAAGGTGCAGGAATTGAAAAATTAGGGTCGACAAACTGGAGTTTTAGGGTGGAAAAACTGAAACTCGCCGAGTAGAACGATTAACTTAAAATTCCATCCCACACCAGTTGTTTGAACTTGGGGTGGATGTTCCAAGTAAAAAGTAGGTGTTCCAATTGGGGTGGGTGTTGAAAAAGTTCCAAGTGGGTAGGTATAAGTTCCAAGTTGGGGTGGGTGGAAAAACGTGGAAATGCGTCTTATACAGGGTGGAAACCGCCACACAACCCATACAAAAAAAAAACCTGTTAAAGTGGAAAAAATGAGAAGAATGTTTTAATGCAAAACGGCGCTTTTCAACTTAGGGTGGAAATTTCCACCCTAATAACTTTGGTTACAGTTTTCAGCATTTCAAGTTGATAGGTTTGGTCAAATTTGATACTCGATAGTTGGTTATACCTTGGTAGAAGTTTCGCTTTACGTTTTTGATTTTGGGGCATTTATGGCGCAGGAATTGAGAAGTTAAGGTCGACAAACTGCAGTTTTTAGGTGGAAAAACTAAACCTGGCCGAGTAGAACAGTTAACTTAAAATTCCACCCCACAACAGTTGTTTGAACTTGGGGTGGATGTTCCAAGTGGAAAGTGGGTGTTCCAACTGGGGTAGGTGTTGAAAAAGTTCCAAGTGGGTAGGTATGAATTCCAAGTTGGGGTGGGTGGAAAAACGTGGAAATGCGTCTTAATTAGGGTGGAAACCGCCACAAAACCCATAGAAATAAGGCATGTGTTAAAGTGGAAAAGTTGAGACAGTCGTTCCAATGCAAAACGGCCTTTTTCAACTTAGGGTGGAAATTTCCACCCTAGTAGTTTTGGTTACAGTTTTCAGCATTCCAAGTTGATAGGTTTGGTCAAATTTGATACTCGATAGTTGGTTATACCTTGGTAGTAGTTTCGCTTTGTGTTTTTAATTTTGGGGCAATTAAGGTGCAGGAATTGAGAAGTTAGGATCGACAAAATGGAGGTTTAGGGTGGAAAAACTTAAACTCGCAGAGTAGAACAGTTAACTGGAAATTCCACCCCACAACAGCTGTTTGAAGTCTGGGTGGATGTTCCAAGTGAAAAGTGGGTGTTCCAATTGGGGTGGGTGTTGAAAATTTCCAAGTGGGTAGGTATAAGTTCCAAGTTGGGGTGGGTGGAAAAACGTGGAAATGCGTCTTAATTAGGGTGGAAACCGCCACAAAACCCATAGAAATAAGGCATGTGTTAGGGTGGAAAAGTTGAGAGGAAAGTTCCAATGCAAAACGGCCTTTTTCAACTTAGGGTGGAAATTTCCACCCTAGTAGTTTTGGTTACAGTTTTCAGCATTTCAAGTTGATAGGTTTGGTCAAATTTGATACTCGATAGTTGGTTATACCTTGGTAGTAGTTTCGCTTTGTGTTTTTGATTTTGGGGCAATTAAGGTGCAGGAATTGAGAAGGTAGGGTCGACAAAATGCAGTTTTAGGGTGGAACAACTAACTCTGGCCGAGTAGAACAGTTAACTTAAAACTCCACCCCACAACAGCTGTTTGAACTTGGGGTGGATGTTCCAAGTGAAATCTGGGTGTTCCAAATGGGGTGGGTGTTGAAAAAGTTCCAAGTGGGTAGGTATAAGTTCCAAGTTGGGGTGGGTGGAAAAACGTGGAAATGCATTTTAACTAGGGTGGAAACCGCCACAAAACCCATAGAATTATGGCATGTGTTAGGGTGGAAAAGTTGAGAGGAATGTTCCAATGCAAAACGGCGCTTTTCAACTTAGGGTGGAAATTTCCACCCTAGTAGTTTTGGTTACAGTTTTCAGCATTTCAAGTTGATAGGTTTGGTCAAATTTGATACTCGATATTGGTTATACCTTGGTAGTAGTTTCGCTTTGTGTTTTTGATTTTGGGGCAATTAAGGTGCAGGAAATGAGAAGTTACGATCGACAAACTGGAGTTTTAAGATGGAAAAATTTAAAATAACCGAGTAGAACAGTTAACTTAAAATTCCACCCCACAACAGCTGTTTGAACTTGGGGTGGATGTTCCAAGTGAAAAGTGGGTGTTCCATTTGGGGTGGGTGTTGAAAAAGTTCCAAGTGGGTAGGTATAAGTTCCAAGTTGGGGTGGGTGGAAAAACGTGGAAATGCGTCTTAAATAGGGTGGAAACCGCCACAAAACCCACAGAAATAAAGCATGTGTTAGGGTGGAAAAGTTGAGAGGATTGTTCCAATGCAAAACGGCCTTTTTCAACTTAGGGTGGAAATTTCCACCCTAGTAGTTTTGGTTACAGTTTTCAGCATTTCAAGTTGATAGGTTTGGTCAAATCTGATACTCGATAGTTGGTTATACCTTGGTAGTAGTTTCGCTTTGTGTTTTTGATTTTGGGACATTTAAGGTGCAGGATGTAAGAAGTTAGGATCGACAAAATGGAGTTTTAAGGTGAAAAAACTTAAACTCGCAAAGTAAAACAGTTAACTTAAAATTCCACCCCACAACAACTGTTTGAACTTGGGGTGGATAATCCAAATGAAAAGTGGGTGTTCCAATTGGGGTGGGTGTTGAAAAAGTTCCAAGTGTGTAGGTATAAGTTCCAAGTTGGGGTGGGTGGAAAATCGTGGAAATGCGTTTTAATTAGGGTGGAAACCGGCACAAACCCCACACAAAAAAAACATGCGTTAGGGTGGAAAAGTTGAGAGGAATGTTCCAATGCAAAACGGCCTTTTTCAAGTTAGGGTGGAAATTTCCACCGTAGTAGTTTTGGTTACAGTTTTCAGCATTTCAAGTTGATAGGTTTGGTCAAATTTGATAATCGATAGTTGGTTATGCCTTGGTAGTAGTTTCGCTATGTGTTTTTGAGTTTGGGGCAATTAAGGTGCAGGAATTGAGAAGTTGGGATCGACAAACTGGAGTTTTAAAATGGAAAAACTTAAACTTGCCGAGTAGAACGGATGACTTAAAACTCCACCCCACAACAGCTGTTTGAACTTGGGGTGGATGTTCCAAGTGAAAAGTGGGTGTTCCAACTGGGGTGGGTGTTGAAAAAGTTCCAAGTGGGTAGGTATAAGTTCCAAGTTGGGGTGGGTGGAAAAACGTGGAAATGCGTCTTAATCAGGGTGGAAACCGCCACAAAACCCATAGAAATAAGGCATGTGTTAGGGTGGAAAAGTTGAGAGGAATGTTCCAATGCAAAACGGCCCTTTTTCAACTTAGGGTGGAAATTTCCACCCTAGTAGTTTTGGTTACAGTTTTCAGCATTTCAAGTTGATAGGTTTGGTCAAAAACGATACTCGCCAGTTGGTTATACCTTGGTAGTAGTTTCGCTCTGTGCTTTTGATTTTGGGGCAATTAAGGTGCAGGATTTGAGAATTTAGGATCGACAAAATGGAGTTTTAGGATGGAAAAACTTCAAATCGCAGAGTAGAACAGTTAACTTAAAACTGCACCCCACAGCAGCTGTTTAAACTTGGGGTGGATGTTCCAAGTGGAAAGTGGGTGTTCCAATTGGGGTGGGTGTTGAAAAAGTTCCAAGTGGGTAGGTATGAGTTCCAAGTTGGGGTGGGTAAAAAAACGTGGAAATGCGTCTTAATTAAAATGGAAACCGCCACAAAACCCATAGAAATAAGGCAGGTGTTAAAATGGAAAAGTTGAGAGGAAAGTTCCAATGCAAAACGGCCTTTTTCAACTTAGGGTGGAAATTTCCACCCTAGTAGTTTTGGTTACAGTTTTCAGCATTTCAAGTTGATAGGTTTGGTCAAGTTTGATACTCCATAGTTGGTTATACCTTGGTAATAGTTTCGCTTTGTGTTTTTGTTTTTGGGGCAATTAAGGTGCAGGAATTGAGAAGTTAGGATCGACAAAATGGAATTTAGGGTGGAAAAATTTTAACTGGCCGAGTAGAAGAGTTAACTTAAAATTCCACCTTATAACAGCTGTTTGAACTTGGGGTGGATGTTCCAAGTGGAAAGTGGGTGTTCCAATTGGGGTGGGTGTTGAAAACGTTCCAAGTGGGTAGGTATAAGTTCCAAGTTGGAATGGGTGGAAAAACCTGGAAATGCGTCTTAATTAGGGTGGAAACCGCCACAAAACCCATAGAAATAAGGCATGTGTTAGGGTGGAAAAGTTGAAAACAAAGTTCCAATGCAAAACGGCTTTTTTCAACTTAGGGTGGAAATTTCCACCCTAGTACTTTTGGTTACAGTTTTCAGCATTTCAAGTTGATAGGTTTGGTCAATTTTGATACTCGATAATTGGTTATACCTTGGTAGTAGTTTCGCTTTGTGTTTTTGATTTTGTGGCGATTAAGGTGCAGGAAGTGAGAAGTTAGGATCGACAAACTGGAGTTTTAGGGTGGAAATTATTAAACGCGAAGAGTAGAACAGTCAATTTAAAACTCTACCCCACAACAACTGTTTGAACTTGGGGTGGATGTTCCAAGTGGAAAGTGGGTGTTCCATTTGGGGTGGGTGTTGAAAAGTTCCAAGTGGGTAGGTATAAATTCCAGGTGTGGGTGGGTGGAAAAACGTGGAAATGCGTCTTAATTAGGGTGGAAACCGCCACAAAACCCATAGAAATATGGCATGTGTTAGGGTGGAAAAGTTGAGAGGAATGTTCCAATGCAAAACGGTTTTTTTCAACTTAAGGTGGAAATTTTCACCCTAGTAGTTTTGGTTACAGTTTTCAGCATTTCAAGTTGATAGGTTTGGTCAAACTTGATACTCGATAGTTGGTTATACCTTGGTAGTAGTTTCGCTATGTGTTTTTGATTTTGGGGCAATTAAGGTGCAGGAATTGAGAAGTTAGGATCAACAAACGGGAGGTTTAGGGTGGAAAAACTTAAACTCGCCGAGTAGAACAGTTAACTTAAAATTCCATCCCACACCAGCTCTTTGAACTTGGGGTGGATGTTCCAAGTGGAAAGTGGGTGTTCCAATTGGGGTGGGTGTTGAAAAAGTTCCAAGTGGGTAGGTATGAGTTCCAAGTTGGAATGGGTGGAAAAACGTGGAAACGCGTCTTAATTAGGGTGGAAACCGCCACAAAACCCATAGAAATAAGGCATGTGTTAGGGTAGAAAAGTTGAAAGGAAACTTCCAATCCAAAACGGCCTTTTTCAACTTAGGGTGGAAATTTCCACCCTAGTAGTTTTGGTTACAGTTTTCAGCATTTCAAGTTGATAGGTTTGGTCAACATTGATACTCGATAGTTGGTTCTACCCTGGTAGAAGTTTCGCTTTGTGTTTTTGATTTTGGGGCAATTAAGGTGCAGGAATTGAGAAGTTAGGATCGACAAACTGGAGGTTTATGGTGGAAAAACATAAACGCGAAAAGCAGAAGAGTTAATTTAAAATTCTACCCCACAACAACTGTTTGAACTTGGGGTGGATGTTCCAAGTGAAAAGTGGGTGTTGCAATTGGGATGGGTGTTGAAAAAGTTCCAAGTGGATAGGTATAAGTTCCAAGTTGGGGTGGGTGGAAAAACGTGGAAATGCGTCTTAGTTAGGGTGGAAACCGCCACAAAACCCATAGAAATAAGGCATGTGTTAGGGTGGAAAAGTTGAGAGGAATGTTCCAATGCAAAACGGCCTTTTTCAACCTAGGGTGGAAATTTCCACCCTAGTAGATTTGGTTACAGTTTTCAGCATTTCAAGTTGATAAGTTTGGTCAAAAACGATACTCGATAGTTGGTTATACCTTGGTAGTAGTTTCGCTTTGTGTTTTTGATTTTGGGGCAATTAAGGTGCAGGAATTGAGAAGTTAGGATCGACAAACTGGAGTTTTAAAATGGAAAAATTTAAACTCGCCGAGTAGAGCGATTGACTTAAACTTCCACCCCACAACAACTGTTTGAACTTGGGGTGGATGTTCCAAGTGGAAAGTGGGTGTTCCAATTGGGGTGGGTGTTGAAAAAGTTCCAAGTGGGTAGGTATAAGTTCCAAGTTGGGGTGGGTGGAAAAACGTGGAAATGCGTCTTAATTAGGGTGGAAACCGCCACAAAACCCATAGAAACAAGGCATGTGTTAGAGTGGAAAAGTTGAGAGGATTGTTCCAATGCAAAACGGCCTGTTTCAGTTTAGGGTGGAAATTTCCACCCTAATAGTTTCGGTTACAGTTTTCAGCAATTCAAGTTGATAGGTTTGGTCAAATTTGATACTCGATAGTTGGCTATACCTTGGTAGTAGTTTCGCTTTGTGTTTTTGATTTTGGGGCAATTAAGGTGCAGGAATTGAGAAGTTAGGGTCGACAAAATGCAGTTTTAGGGTGGAAAAACTAACTCTGGCCGAGTAGAAAAGTTAACTTAAAACTCCACCCCACAACAGTTGTTTAAATATGGGGTGGATGTTCCAATTGAAATCTGGGTGTTCCAATTGGGGTGGGTGTTGAAAAAGTTCCAAGTGGGTAGGTATAAGTTCCAAGTTGGGGTGGGTGGAAAAACGTGGAAATGCGTTTTGATTAAAGTGGAAACCGCCACAAAACCCATAGAATTAAGGCATGAGTTAAAATGGAAAAGGTGAGAGGAATGTTCCAATGCAAAACGGCCTTTTTCAACTTAGGGTGGAAATTTCCACCGTAGTAGTTTGGGTTACAATTTTCAGCATTTCAAGTTGATAGGTTTGGTCAAATTTGATACTCGATATTGGTTATACCTTGGTAGTAGTTTCGCTCTGTGTTTTTGATTTTGGGGCAATTAAGGAGCACGAATTGAGAAGTTACGATCGACAAACTGGAGTTTTAAGATGGAAAAATTTAAAATAACCGAGTAGAACAGTTAACTTAAAATTCCACCCCACAACAGCTGTTTGAACTTGGGGTGGATGTTCCAAGTGAAAAGTGGGTGTTCCATTTGGGGTGGGTGTTGAATAAGTTCCAAGTGGGTAGGTATAAGTTCCAAGTTGGGGTGGGTGGAAAAACGTGGAAATGCGTCTTAAATAGGGTGGAAACCGCCACAAAACCCACAGAAATAAGGCATGTGTTAGGGTGGAAAAAATGAAAGGAATGTTCCAATGCAAAACGGCCTTTTTCAACTGAGGGTGGAAATTTCCACCCTAGTAGTTTTGGTTACAGTTTTCAGCATTTCAAGTTGATAGGTTTGGTCAAAAACGATACTCGATAGTTGGTTATACCTTGGTAGTAGTTTCGCTTTGTGTTTTTGATTTTGGGACATTTAAGGTGCAGGATGTAAGAAGTTAGGGTCGACAAAATGGAGTTTTAAGGTGGACAAACTTAAACTCGCCGAGTAAAACAGTTAACTTAAAAATCCACCCCACAACAGCTGTTTGAACTTGGGGTGGATAATCCAAGTTAAAAGTGGGTGTTCCAATTGGGGTGGGTGTTGAAAAAGTTCCAAGTGTGTAGGTATAAGTTCCAAGTTGGGGTGGGTGGAAAAACATGGAAAAGCGTTTTAATTCGTGTTGAAACCGGCACAAACCCCACACAAAAAAAACATGTGTTAGGGTGGAACAGTTAAGAGGAATGTTCCAATGCAAAACGGCCTTTTTCAACTTAAGGTGGAAATTTCCACCGTAGTAGTTTTGGTTGCAGTTTTCAGCATTTCAAGTTGATAGGTTTGGTCAAATTTGATAATCGATAGTTGGTTATGCCTTGGTAGTAGTTTCGCTATGTGTTTTTGATTTTGGGGCAATTAAGGTGCAGGAATTCAGAAGTTAGGATCGGCAAATTGCAGTTTTAAAATGGAAAAACTTAAACTTGCCGAGTAGAACGGATAACTTAAAACTCCACCCCACAACAGCTGTTTGAACTTGGGGTGGATGTTCCAAGTGAAAAGTGGGTGTTCCAACTGGGGTGGGTGTTGAAAAAGTTCCAAGTGGGTAGGTATATGTTCCAAGTTGGGGTGGGTGGAAAAACGTGGAAATGCGTCTTAATCAGGGTGGAAACCGCCACAAAACCCATAGAAATAAGGCATGTGTTAGGGTGGAAAAGTTGAGAGGAATGTTCCAATGCAAAACGGCCTTTTTCAACTTAGGGTGGAAATTTCCACCCTAGTAGTTTTGGTTACAGTTTTCAGCATTTCAAGTTGATAGGTTTGGTCAACTTTGATACTCGATAGTTGGTTATTCCTTGGTAGTAGTTTCGCTTTGTGTTTTTGTTTTTGGGGCAATTAAGGTGCAGGAAGTGAGAAGTTAGGCTCGACAAAATGGAGTTTAAAGTGGAAAAACTTTAACTGGCCGAGTAGAAGAGTTAACTTAAAATTCCACCTTATAACAACTGTTTGAACTTGGGGTGGATGTTCCAAGTGGAAAGTGGGTGTTCCATTTGGGGTGGGTGTTGAAAAAGTTCCAAGTGGGTAGGTATAAGTTCCAAGTTGGAATGGGTGCAAAAACCTGGAAATGCGTCTTAATTAGGGTGGAAACCGCCACAAAACCCATAGAAATAAGGCATGTGTTACGGTGGAAAAGTTGAAAAGAAAGTTCCAATGCAAAACGGCCTTTTTCAACTTAGGGTGGAAATTTCCACCCTAGTAGTTTTGGTTACAGTTTTCAGCATTTCAAGTTGATAGGTTTGGTCAAATTTGTTGCTCGATAATTGGTTATACCTTGGTAGTAGTTTCGCTTTGTGTTTTTGATTTTGTGGCGATTAAGGTGCAGGAATGGCGAAGTTAGGATCGACAAACTGGAGGTTTAGGGTGGAAATTATTAAACGCGAAGAGGAGAACAGTCAATTTAGAACTCTACCCCACAACAACTGTTTGAACTTGGGGTGGATGTTCCAAGTGGAAAGTGGGTGTTCCCATTGGGGTGGGTGTTGAAAACGTTCCAAGTGGGTAGGTATAAGTTCCAAGTTGGGGTGGGTGGAAAAACGTGGAAATGCGTCTTAATTAAAGTGGAAACCGCCACAAAACCCATAGAAATAAGGCATATTTTAGGGTGGAAAAGTTGAGAGGAAAGTTCCAATGCAAAACGGCCTTTTTCAACCTAGGGTGGAAATTTCCACCCTAGTAGTTTTGGTTACAGTTTTCAGCATTTCAAGTTGATAGGTTTGGTCAAATTTGATACTCGATAGTTGGTTATACCTTGGTAGAAGTTTCGCTTTATGTTTTTGATTTTGGGGCAATAATGGTGCAGGAATTGAGAAGTTAAGGTCGACAAACTGGAGTTTTTAGGTGGAAAAACTAAACCTGGCCGAGTAGAACAGTTAACTTAAAACTCCACCCCACAACAGTTGTTTGAACTTGGGGTGGATGTTCCAAGTGAAAAATGGGTGTTCCAACTGGGGTGGGTGTTGAAAAAGTTCCAAGTGGGTAGGTATAAGTTCCAAGTTGGGGTGGGTGAAAAAACGTGGAAATGCGTCTTAACTAGGGTGGAAACCGCCACAAAACCCATAGAAATGAGGCATGTGTTAAAACGGAAAAGTTGAGACAATTGTTCCAATGCAAAACGGCCTTTTTCAACTTATGGTGGAAATTTCCACCCTAGTAGTTTTGGTTACAGTTTTCAGCATTCCAAGTTGATAGGTTTGGTCAAATTTGATACTCGATAGTTGGTTATACCTTGGTAGTAGTTTCGCTTTGTGTTTTTGATTTTGGGGCAATTAAGGTGCAGGAATTGAGAAGTTAGGATCGACAAACTGGAGGTTTAGGGTGGAAAAACTTAAATTCGCCGAGTAGAACAGTTAACTTAAAAATCCACCCCACAACAGCTGTTTGAAGTCTGGGTGGATGTTCCAAGTGAAAAGTGGGTGTTCCAATTGGGGTGGGTGTTGAAAAAGTTCCAAGTGGGTAGGTATAAGTTCCAAGTTGGGGTGGGTGGAAAAACGTGGAAATGCGTCTTAATTAGGGTGGAAACCGCCACAAAACCCATAGAAATAAGGCATATGTTAGGGTGGAAAAGTTGAGAGGAATGTTCCAATGCAAAACGGCCTTTTTCAACTTAGGGTGGAAATTTCCACCCTAGTAGTTTTGGTTACAGTTTTCAGCATTTCAAGTTGATAGGTTTGGTCAAATTTGATACTCGATAGTTGGTTATACCTTGGTAGTAGTTTCGCTTTGTGTTTTTGATTTTGGGGCAATTAAGGTGCAGGAATTGAGAAGTTAGGATCGACAAAATGGAGTTTTAGGATGGAAAAACTAAAACTTGCGGAGTAGAACAGTTAATTTAAAACTTCACCCCACAACAGCTGTTTGCACTTGGGGTGGATGTTCCAAGTGAAAAGTGGGTGTTTCAACTGGGGTGGGTGTTGAAAAAGTTCCAAGTGGGTAGGTATAAGTTCCAAGTTGGGGTGGGTGGAAAAACGTGGAAATGCGTCTTAATTAGGGTGGAAACCGCCACAAAACCCATAGAAATAAGGCATGTGTTAGGGTGGAAAAGTTGAGAGGAAAGTTCCAATGCAAAACGGTTTTTTTCAACTTGATTGATTGATTCATTGATTTCTTCATCTTTATCCTCCTATCACGAGAAAGCGACGGAAGCGCTATGCGTAGGACGAATCCAGATTTGCTTAGGAGTTGCCTTTGTTTCCAAGTTTTCCGCTTGAATTTTCTTCTGACTTATTTAATTTGCTGCTTGCCAGATTCCACCAAGCAGAGATAATCATCGTGAAGCATTTTATCCAAGGACACAACAACGAGACTAGGTTGGGAGGTGAACCATCAACCTTGCGATCATGGTCGTCGTAAAAACGACGCTCCGAACCACTACGCCACTTAGGGTGGAAATTTCCACCCTAGTAGTTTTGACTACAATTTTCAGCATTTCAAGTTGATAGGTTTGGTCAAATTTAATACTCGATAGTTGGTTATACCTTGGTAGTAGTTTCGCTTTGTGTTTTTGATTTTAAGGCAATTAAGATGCAGGAATTGAAAAAATAGGGTCGAAAAAATGGAGTTTTAGGGTGGAAAAACTAAAACTGGTCCAGTAGAAGGATTAACTCAAAACTCCACCCCACAACAGCTGTTTGAACTTGGGGTGGATGTTCCAAGTGAAAAGTGGGTGTTCCAATTGGGGTGGGTGTTGAAAAAGTTCCAAGTGGGTAGGTATAAGTTCCAAGTTGGGGTGGGTGGAAAAACATGGAAATGCGTTTTAATTAGGGTGGAAACCGCCAAAAAACCCATAGAAATAAGGCATGTGTTAGGGTGGAAAAGTTGAGAGGATTGTTCCAATGCAAAACGGCTTTTTTCAACTTAAAATAGAAATTTCCACCCTAGTAGTTTTGGTTACAGTTTTCAGCATTTCGGGTTGATAGGTTTGGTCAAATTTGATACAGTCGCCGAGTAGAACAGTTAACTTAAAATTCCACCCCACAACAGCTGTTTGAATTTGGGGTGGATGTTCCAAGTGGAAAGTGGGTGTTCCAAATTGGGTGGGTGTTGAAAAAGTTCCAAGTGGGTAGGTATAAGTTCCAAATTGGGGTGGGTGGAAAAACGTGGAAATGCGTCTTGATTAGGGTGGAAACCGCCACAAAACCCATAGAAATAAGGCATGTGTTAGAGTGGAAAAGTTGAGAGGAAAGTTCCAATGCAAAACGGCCTTTTTCAACTTAGGGTGGAACTTTCCACCTTAGTAGTTTTGAATACAATTTTCAGCATTTCAAGTTGATAGGTTTGGTCAAATTTGATACTCGATAGTTGGTTATACCTTGGTAGTAGTTTCGCTTTGTGTTTTTGATTTTGGGGCAATTAAGGTGCAGGAATTGAGAAATTAGGATCGACAAACTGGAGGTTTAGGGTGAAAAAATTTAAACGCGAAGAGTAGAAGAGTTAATTTAAAATTCTACCCCACAACAACTGTTTGAACTTGGGGTGGATGTTCCAAGTGGAAAGTGGGTGTTGCAATTGGGGTGGGTGTTGAAAAAGTTCCAAGTGGATAGGTATAAGTTCCAAGTTGGGGTGGGTGGAAAAACGTGGAAATGCGTCTTAATTAGGGTGGAAACCGCCACAAAACCCATAGAAATAAGGCATGTGTTAGGGTGGAAAAGTTGAGAGGAATGTTCCAATGCAAAACGGCCTTTTTCAACCTAGGGTGGAAGTTTCCACCCTAGTAGTTTTGGTTACAGTTTTCAGCATTTCAAGTTGATAGGTTTGGTCAAAAACGATACTCGATAGTTGGTTATACCTTGGTAGTAGTTTCGCTTTGTGTTTTTGATTTTGGGGCAACTAAGGTGCAGGAATTGAGAAGTTAGGATCGACAAACTGGAGTTTTAAGATGGAAAAACTTAAACTCGCCGAGTAAAACAGTTAACTTAAACTTCCACCCCACAACAACTGTTTGATGTTGGGGTGGATGTTCCATGTGAAAAGTGGGTGTTCCAGTTGGGGTGGGTGTTGAAAAAGTTCCAAGTGGGTAGGTATAAGTTCCAAGTTGGGGTGGGTGGAAAAACGTGGAAATGCGTCTTAATTAGGGTGGAAACCGCCACAAAACCCATAGAAACAAAGCATGTGTTAGAGTGGAAAAGTTGAGAGGATTGTTCCAATGCAAAACGGCCTGTTTCAGTTTAAGGTGGAAATTTCCACCTTAATAGTTTCGGTTACAGTATTCAGCATTTCAAGTTGATAGGTTTGGTCAAAAACGATACTCGATAGTTGGTTATACCTTGGTAGTAGTTTCGCTTTGTGTTTTTGATTTTGGGGCAATTAAGGTGCAGGAATTGAGAAGTTAGGATCGACAAACTGAAGTTTTAGGATGGAAAAACTTAAACTTGCCGAGTAGAACAGTTAATTTAAAACTCCACCCCACAACAGCTGTTTGAACTTGGGGTGGATGTTCCAAGTGGAAAGTGGGTGTTCCAACAGGGGTGGGTGTTGAAAAAGTTCCAAGTGGGTAGGTATGAGTTCCAAGTTGGGGTGGGTGGAAAAACGTGGAAATGCGTCTTAATTAGGATGGAAACCGCCACATAACCCATAGAAATAAGGCATGTGTTAGGGTGGAAAAGTTGAGAAGATTGTTCCAATGCAAAACGGCCTTTTTCAACTTAGGGTGGAACTTTCCACCCTAGTAGTTTTGGTTACAGTTTTCAGGATTTCAAGTTGTTAGGTTTGGTCAAAATTGATACTCGATGGTTGGTTATACCTTGGTAGTAGTTTCGCTATGTGTTTTTGTTTTTGGGGCAATTAAGGTGCAGGAATTGAGAAGTTAGGATCGACAAAATGGAGGTTTAGGGTGGAAAAACTTAAACTCGCCGAGTAGAACAGTTAACTTAAAAATCCACCCCACAACAGCTGTTTGAACTTGGGGTGGATGTTCCAAGTGAAAAGTGGGTGTTCCAATTGGGGTGGGTGTTGAAAAAGTTCCAAGTGGGTAGGTATAAGTTCCAAGTTGGGGTGGGTGGAAAAACGTGGAAATGCGTCTAAATTAGGGTGGAAACCACCACAAAACCCATAGAAATAAGGCATGTGTTAGGGTGGAAAAGTTGAGAGGAATGTTCCAATGCAAAACGGCCTTTTTCAACTTAGGGTGGAAATTTCCACCCTAGTAGTTTTGGTTATTATTTTAAACATTTCAAGTTGATAGGTTTGGTCAAGTTTGATACTCGATGGTTGGTTATACCTTGGTAGTAGTTTCGCTTTGTGTTTTTGATTTTGGGGCAATTAAGGTGCAGGAATTAAGAAGTTAGGATCGACAAAATGGAGTTTTAGGGTGGAAAAATTAAAACTGGCCGAGTAGAACAGTTAACTTAAAGTTCCACCCCACAACAGCTGTTTGAATTTGGGGTGGATGTTCCAAGTGAAAAGTGGGTGTTCCAACTGGGGTGGGTGTTGAAGAAGTTCCAAGTGGGTAGGTATAAATTCCAAGTTGGGGTGGGTGCAAAAACGTGGAAATGCGTTTTACATAGAGTGGAAACCACCACAAAACCCATAGAAATAAGGCATGTGTTAGGGTGGAAAAGTTGAGAGGAATGTTCCAATGCAAAACGGCGCTTTTCAACTTAGGGTTGAAGTTTCCACCCTAGTAGTTTTGGTTACAATTTTAAGCATTTCAGGTTGATAGGTTTGATCAAAAACGATACTCGATAGTTGGTTATACCTTGGTAGTAGTTTCGCGTTGTGTTTTTGATTTTGGGGCAATTAAGGTGCAGGAATTGAGAAGTTAGGATCGACAAAATGGAGTTTAAGGGTGGAAAAACTAAAACTGGTCGAATTGAACAGTTAACTTAAAATTCCACCCCACAACAGTTGTTTGAACTTGGGGTGGATGTTCCATGTGAAAAGTGGGTGTTCCAATTGGGGTGGGTGTTGAAAAAGTTCCAAGTGGGTAGGTATAAGTTCCAAGTTGGGGTGGGTGGAAAAACGTGGAAATGCGTATTAATTAGGGTGGAAACCGCCACAAAACCCATAGAAATAAAGCATGTGTTAGGGTGGAAAAGTTGAGAGGAATGTTCCAATGCAAAACGGCCTTTTTCAACTTAGGGTGGAAATTTCCACCCTAGTAGTTTTGGTTACAGTTTTCAGCATTTCAAGTTGATAGGTTTGGTCAAATTTGATACTCGATAGTTGGTTATACCTTGGTAGTAGTTTCGCTATGTGTTTTTGATTTTGGGGCAAATAAAGTGCAGGATTAGAGAGGTTAGGATCGACAAAATGGAGTTTTAGGGTGGAAAAACTTAAACTCGCAGAGTAGAACAGTTAACTTAAACTTCCACCCCACAACAACTGTTTGAACTTGGAGTGGATGTTCCATGTGAAAAGTGGGTGTTCCAATTGGGGTGGGTGTTGAAAACGTTCCAAGTGGGTAGGTATAAGTTCCAAGTTGGGGTGGGTGGAAAAACGTGGAAATGCGTCTTAATTAGGGTGAAAACCGCCACAAAACCCATAGAATTAAGGCATGTATTGGGGTGGAAAAGTTGAGAGGAATGTTCCAATGCAAAACGGCCTTTTTCAAGTTAAGGTGGAAACTTCCACCCTAGTAGTTTTGGTTATTATTTTAAACATTTCAAGTTGATAGGTTTGGTCAAATTTGATACTCGATAGTTGGTTAAACTTTGGTAGTAGCTTCGCTATGTGTTTTTGATTTTGGAGCAATTAAGGTGCAGGAATTGGGAAGTTAGGATCAACAAACTGGAGTTTTAGGGTGGAAAAACGTAAAATCGCAGAGTAGAACGGTTAACTTAAATATCCACCCCACAACAGCTTTTTGAACTTGGGGTGGATGTTCCAAGTGAAAAGTGGGTGTTCGAATTGGGGTGGGTGTTGAAAAAGTTCCAAGTGGGTAGGTATAAGTTCCAAGTTGGGGTGGGTGGAAAAACGTGGAAATGCGTTTTAATTAGAGTGGTAACCGGAACAAAACCCACTGAAACAAGGCATGTGTTAGGGTGGAAAAGTTGAGAGGAATGTTCCAATGCAAAACGGCCTTTTTCAACTTAGGGTGGAAATTTCCACCCTGGTAGTTTTGGTTACAGTTTTCAGCATTTCAAGTTGATAGGTTTGGTCAAATTTGATACTCGATAGTTGGTTATACCTTGGTAGTAGTTTCGCTTTGTGTTTTTGATTTTGGGGCAATTAAGGTGCAGGAATTGAAAAATTAGGATCGACAAAATGGAGTTTTAGGGTGGAAAAACCAAAAAATGGCGGAAAAGAAAAGTTAACTTAAAATTCCACCCCACAACAGCTGTTTGAACTTGGGGTGGATGTTCCAAGTGAAAAGTGGGTGTTCCAATTGGGGTGGGTGTTGAAAAAGTTCCAAGTGGGTAGGTATAAGTTCCAAGTTGGGGTGGGTGGAAAAACGTGGAAATGCGTCTTAAATAGGGTGGAAACCGCCACAAAACCCATAGAAATAAGGCATGCGTTAGGGTGGAAAAGTTGAGAGGAATGTTCCATTGCAAAACAGCTTTTTTCAACTTAGGGTGGAATTTTCCACTTTCGTAATTTTGGTCACAGTTTTCAGCATTTCAAGTTGATAGGTTTGGTCAAATTGATCTTCGATAGTTGGTTATACCTTGGTAGTAGTTTCGCTTTGTGTTTTTGATTTTGGGGCAATTAAAGTGCAGGAATTGAGAAGTTAGGATCGACAAACTGAAGTTTTAGGATGGAAAAAACTTAAACTCGCGGAACAGAACAGTTAACTTAAAATTCCTCCCCACAACAACTGTTTGAATTTGAAGTGGATGTTCCAAGTGAAAAGTGGGTGTTCCAATTGGGGTGGGTGTTGAAAAAGTTCCAAGTGGGTAGGTATAAGTTCCAAGTTGGGGTGGGTGGAAAAACGTTGAAATGCGTTTTAAGTAGGGTGGAAACCGCCACAAAACCCATAGAAATAAGGCATGTGTTAGGGTGGAAAAGTTGAGAGGAAAGTTCCAATGCAAAACGGCATGTTTCAATTTAGGGTGGAAATTTCCACCCTAGTAGTTTTGGTTACAGTTTTCAGCATTTCAAGTTGATAGGTTTGGTCAAATTTGATACTCGATAGTTGGTTATGCCTTGGTAGTAGTTTCGCTATGTGTTTTTGATTTTGGGGCAAGGTGCAAGAATTGAGAAGTTAGGATCGACAAACTGGAGTTTTAAGGTGGAAAAATTGAAACTGGCCGAGTAGAACAGTTGACTTAAAATTCCACCCCACAACAATTGTTTGAACTTGGGGTGGATGTTCCAAATGAAAAGTGGGTGTTCCAACTGGGGTGGGTGTTGAAAAAGTTCCAAGTGGGTAGGTGTGAGTTCCAAGTTGGGGTGGGTGGAAAAACCTGAAAATGCGTTTTAAATAGGATGGAAACCGGCCCAAAATCCATAGAAACAAGGCATGTGTTAAGGTGTTAGGAAATTTCCACCCTAAGTTGAAAAAGGCCGTTTTGCGTGGGAACATTTTTCTCAACTTCTTCTTTTTATTTGCTTTGTATCAAAATTGACCAAAGTATCAAAATTTTGGGCATATAAAGTGCAGGAATTGAGAAGTTAGGATCGACAAACTGGAGTTTTAAGGTGGAAAAACTGAAACTCGCAGAGTAGAACAGTTAACTGAAAGTTCCACCCCACAACAACTGTTTGAACTTGGGGTGGATGTTCCAAGTGGAAAGTGGGAGTTCCAAATGGGGTGGGTGTTGAAAAAGTTCCAAAAGGGTAGGTATAAGTTCCAAGTTGGGGTGGGTGGAAAAACGTGGAAATGCGTCGTAATTAGGGTGGAAACCGCCACAAAAGCCATAGAAATAAGGCATGTGTTAGGGTGGAAAAGTTGAGAGGAATGTTCCATTGCAAAACGGCCTTTTTCAACTTAGGGTGGAAATTTCCACCCTAGTAGTTTGGTTGCAATTTTCAGCCTTTCAAGTTGATAGGCTTGGTCAACATTGATACTCGATAGTTGGTTATACCTTGGTAGTAGTTTCGCTATGTGTTTTTGATTTTGGGGCAATTAAGGTGCAGGAATGGAAAAGTTAGGATCGACAAACTGGAGTTTTAGGGTGGAAAAACTTAAACTGGCCTAGTAGAACAGTTAACTTAAACTTCCACCCCACAACAACTGTTTGAACTTGCGATGGATGTTTCAAAAGAAAAGTGGGTGTTCGAACTGGGGTGGGTGTTGAAAAAGTTCCAAGTGGGTAGGTATAAGTTCCAAGTTGGGGTGGGTGGAAAAACGTGGAAATGCGTCTTATTTAGGGTGAAAACCACCACAAAACCCATAAAAATAAGGCATGTGTTAGGGTGGAAAAGTTGAGAGGAATGTTCCAATGCAAAACGGCCTTTTTCAACTTAGGGTGGAAATTTCCACCCTAGTAGTTTTGGTTACAGTTTTCAGCATTTCAAGTTGAGAAGTTTGGTCAAATTTGATACTCGATAGTTGGTTATACCTTGGTAGTAGTTTCGCTGTGTGTTTTTGATTTTGGGGCAATTAAGGTGCAGGATATGAGAAGTTAGGATCGACAAACTGGAGTTTTAGGATGGAAAAATTTAAACTCGCAGAGTAGAACAGTTAACTGGAAATTCCACCCCACAACAACTGTTTGAATTTGGGGTGGATGTTCCATGTGGAAAGTGGGTTTTCCAATTGGGGTGGGTGTTGAAAAAGTTCCAAGTGGGTAGGTATAAGTTCCAAGTTGGGGTGGGTGGAAAAACGTGGAAATGCGTTTTAATTAAAGCGGAAACCGCCACAAAACCCATAGAAAGAGAACTGTGTTAGGGTGGAAATGTTGAGAGGAATGTTCCAATGCAAAACGGTTTTTTTCAACTTAGGGTGGAAATTTCCACCCTAGTAGTTTTGGTTACGGTTTTCAGCAAGTCAAGTTGTTAGGTTTGGTCAAACTTGATACTCGATAGTTGGTTATACCGTGGTAGTAGTTGCGCTATGTGTTTTTAGTTCTGCGGCAATTAAGGTGCAGGAATTGAAAAATTAGGGTCGACAAACTGGAGTTTTAGGGTGGAAAAACTTAAACTCGCAGAGTAAAACAGTTGACTTAAACTTCCACCCCACAACAATTGTTTGAACTTGGGGTGGATGTTCCAAGTTAAAAGTGGGTGTTTCATCTGGGGTGGGTGTTGAAAAAGTTCCAAGTGGGTAGGTATAAGTTCCAAGTTGGGGTGGGTGGAAAAACGTGGAAATGCGTCTTAAATAAGGTGACACCGCCACAAAACCCATAGAAAAAAGGCATGTGTTAAGGTGGAATAGTTGAGAGGAATGATCCATTGCAAAACGGCTTTTTTCAACTTAGGGTGGAACTTTCCACCCTAGTAGTTTTGGTTACAGTTTTCAGCATTTCAAGTTGATAGGTTTGGTCAAATTTGATACTCGATAGTTGGTTATACCTTGGTAGTAGTTTCGCTATGTGTTTTTGATTTTGGGGCAATTAAGGTGCAGGATATGAGAAGTTAGGATCCACAAACTGGAGTTTTAGGGTGGAAAAACATAAACTCGCAGAGTAAAATTGTTGACTTGAAATTCCACTTCACAACAACTGTTTGAACTTGGGGTGGATGTTACAAGTGGAAAGTGGGAGTTCCGGTTCGGGTGGGTGTTGAAAAAGTTCCAAGTGGGTAGGTATAAGTTCCAAGTTGGGGTGGGTGGAAAAACGTGGAAATGCGTTTTAAATAGGGTGGAAACCGCCACAATTCCCGTAGAAATATGGCATGTGTTAGGGTGGAAAAGTTGAGAGGAATGTTCCAATGCAAAACGGCCTTTTTTGAACTAAGGGTGGAAATTTCCACCCTAGCAGTTTTGGTTACAGTTTTCAGCATTTCAAGTTGATAGGTTTGGTCAAATTTGATACTCGATAGTTGGTTATACCTTGGTAGTAGTTTCGTTTTGTGTTTTTGTTTTTGGGGCAATTAAGGTGCAGGAATTGAGAAGTTAGGATCGACAAATTGGAGTTTTAAAGTGGAAAAACTTAAACTCGCCGAGTAGAACAGTTAACTTAAAAGTCCACCCCACAACAACTGTTTGAACTTGGGGTAGACGTTCCAAGTGAAAAGTGGGTGTTCCATCTGGGGTGGGTGTTGAAAAAGTTCCAAGTGGGTAGGTATAAGTTCCAAGTTGGGGTGGGTGGAAAAGCGTGGAAATGCGTTCCAAGTAGGGTGGAAACCGCCACAAAACCCATAGAAATGAAACTTTGTGAGGGTGGAAAAGTTGAGTAGAATGTTGCAATGCAAAACAACCTTTTTCAACATAGGGTGGAAATTTCCACCCTGGTAGTTTTGGTTACAGTTTTAAGCATTTCAAGTTGATAGGTTTGGTCGAATTTGATACTCGAGAGTTGGTTATACCTTGGTAGTAGTTTCGCTTTGTGTTTTTGATTTTGGGGCAATTAAGGTGCAGGAATTGAGAAGTTAGGATCGACAAACTGGAGTTTTAGGGTGGAAACACTTAAACTGGCCGAGTAGAACAGTTAACTGAAAAAATTACCCCACAACAATTGTTTGAACTTGGGGTGGATGTTCCAAGTGAAAAGTGGGTGTTCCAACTGGGGTGGGTGTTCAAAAAGTTCCAAGTGGGTAGGTATAAATTCCAAGTTGGGGTGGGTGGAAAAACGTAGAAATGCGTTTTAAATAGGGTGGAAACCGCCACAAAACCCATAGAATCAAGGCATGTGTTAGGGTGGAAAAGTTGAGAAGAATGTTCCAATGCAAAGCGGCCTTTTTCAACTTAGGGTGGAAATTTCCACCCTAGTAGTTTTGGTTACAGTTTTCAGCATTTCAAGTTGAGAAGTTTGGTCAAATTTGATACTCGATAGTTGGTTATACCTTGGTGGTAATTTCGCTTTGTGTTTTTGATTTTGGGGCAATTAAAGTGCAGG
>OZ023237.1:0-46346 GCA_964006365.1 Trididemnum miniatum
CTAACCCTAACCCTAACCCTAACCCTAACCCTAACCCTAACCCTAACCCTAACCCTAACCCTAACCCTAACCCTAACCCTAACCCTAACCCTAACCCTAACCCTAACCCTAACCCTAACCCTAACCCTAACCCTAACCCTAACCCTAACCCTAACCCTAACCCTAACCCTAACCCTAACCCTAACCCTAACCCTAACCCTAACCCTAACCCTAACCCTAACCCTAACCCTAACCCTAACCCTAACCCTAACCCTAACCCTAACCCTAACCCTAACCCTAACCCTAACCCTAACCCTAACCCTAACCCTAACCCTAACCCTAACCCTAACCCTAACCCTAACCCTAACCCTAACCCTAACCCTAACCCTAACCCTAACCCTAACCCTAACCCTAACCCTAACCCTAACCCTAACCCTAACCCTAACCCTAACCCTAACCCTAACCCTAACCCTAACCCTAACCCTAACCCTAACCCTAACCCTAACCCTAACCCTAACCCTAACCCTAACCCTAACCCTAACCCTAACCCTAACCCTAACCCTAACCCTAACCCTAACCCTAACCCTAACCCTAACCCTAACCCTAACCCTAACCCTAACCCTAACCCTAACCCTAACCCTAACCCTAACCCTAACCCTAACCCTAACCCTAACCCTAACCCTAACCCTAACCCTAACCCTAACCCTAACCCTAACCCTAACCCTAACCCTAACCCTAACCCTAACCCTAACCCTAACCCTAACCCTAACCCTAACCCTAACCCTAACCCTAACCCTAACCCTAACCCTAACCCTAACCCTAACCCTAACCCTAACCCTAACCCTAACCCTAACCCTAACCCTAACCCTAACCCTAACCCTAACCCTAACCCTAACCCTAACCCTAACCCTAACCCTAACCCTAACCCTAACCCTAACCCTAACCCTAACCCTAACCCTAACCCTAACCCTAACCCTAACCCTAACCCTAACCCTAACCCTAACCCTAACCCTAACCCTAACCCTAACCCTAACCCTAACCCTAACCCTAACCCTAACCCTAACCCTAACCCTAACCCTAACCCTAACCCTAACCCTAACCCTAACCCTAACCCTAACCCTAACCCTAACCCTAACCCTAACCCTAACCCTAACCCTAACCCTAACCCTAACCCTAACCCTAACCCTAACCCTAACCCTAACCCTAACCCTAACCCTAACCCTAACCCTAACCCTAACCCTAACCCTAACCCTAACCCTAACCCTAACCCTAACCCTAACCCTAACCCTAACCCTAACCCTAACCCTAACCCTAACCCTAACCCTAACCCTAACCCTAACCCTAACCCTAACCCTAACCCTAACCCTAACCCTAACCCTAACCCTAACCCTAACCCTAACCCTAACCCTAACCCTAACCCTAACCCTAACCCTAACCCTAACCCTAACCCTAACCCTAACCCTAACCCTAACCCTAACCCTAACCCTAACCCTAACCCTAACCCTAACCCTAACCCTAACCCTAACCCTAACCCTAACCCTAACCCTAACCCTAACCCTAACCCTAACCCTAACCCTAACCCTAACCCTAACCCTAACCCTAACCCTAACCCTAACCCTAACCCTAACCTAACCCTAACCCTAACCCTAACCCTAACCCTAACCCTAACCCTAACCCTAACCCTAACCCTAACCCTAACCCTAACCCTAACCCTAACCCTAACCCTAACCCTAACCCTAACCCTAACCCTAACCCTAACCCTAACCCTAACCCTAACCCTAACCCTAACCCTAACCCTAACCCTAACCCTAACCCTAACCCTAACCCTAACCCTAACCCTAACCCTAACCCTAACCGTCGACCGAGCACGCGTACCAAACGTTCGAAGCTGTGGTTCCTCTCGTACTGAACAGCATTGCCGTCACGATCCTCGTCCGATCGGCGGCCGGCGACGGCCCGAGGGCCGCGCGCGAGACCGCACCAAGCCGACACACACTTTGCAAATTTTCTCAAAGTCAAGTTTGAGATCGGTAGGGTAAAACTAACCTGTCTCACGACGGTCTAAACCCAGCTCACGTTCCCTGTTAGCGGGTGAACAATCCGACACTTGGCGAATTCTGCTTCGCAATGATAGGAAGAGCCGACATCGAAGGATCAAAAAGCAACGTCGCTTCGGACGCTTGGCTGCCACAAGCCAGTTGATGTATTCTTTCCGTGACCGGTTAACTACACTCAATTCAATTTGACCTTAAAGATGTGAAACCTTAATAACAGCATAATACAAGTGTAACCATGTAATACATATGTATTATATATATATACTATAGTTTGTTGAACACATCACAACCTATCATTTTTTTTTAATGGTTGCATTCGCCTTATCCTTCCGCTTGCGAAATGACGCTTTTTAAGTTTGGGGGAGCTCTTAAACTCCCGCAATAGGGGATTTCCCGTTTTTTTAAAAATCACTCTTTTCAACATAACTTTTGATTCCTTTGTTTTTGTTCCAAGTATGACCTATGGTTACATTTGTCTTGTTAATGCGCATCTTTTGGTGCGTCTTACGTTATTGTGACGTCATCATTACGGAAGTTATTCATAAAATTGCAAAATCTGTTTTTTTCTATTTTTGAAAGTGCATTTGCTTCAGTTTTACTTACTTTACAGCAGTGTATCACACACCAAATTGTGTGTCTTGCAATTTCGCATTGTTTCATGTTTGTGTGGACTCTATGACGTCATCATAACAAAAGTTATTACACAAATACTGCAGTTTTTGCATATTTTTGGTCACCATTTCTTAAATAACTTTTCACACACATGCACTACAACCTTCTGCGACACATCTCTAGCCGCGTCTTCTTTTCGCATAACTTTTCATGTTTCACACGTTTTTATGACGTCATCACATTGCAACAAAACGTAAAAAAACGTACTTTTAACCGCATAAAAAGTTTTTCAATACAATAAATCAAATACATTGCGCATTTTACTCATGTTTGTTTTCACGCTTAATCATGCCATACAGCATACGATACGTTTCACAAATTCATTATACTTCACCAATCCAATGTATTTACGCAGGAATGAACACAGACCTTAGTCATGTTTTTCAATACTTCAACTTTAAATTGTTTCAGCACAGGATGAGCTGAAGACGCTTAGGGTTAGGGGTTAGGGTTAGGGTTTTCGGCAGCGGTGATTTCGGCGCTCCTTTACCCTGGCAGCGGTGATTTCGGCGCTCCTTTGCATTCTCGATTCTTCCTGTGATTAACAAACACAATGCTGCTACAAGTGAAAGTGCACCTGCAGGCAGAAACACATACCTCATCATCCTTCAAAAGTCTCGCAATGGTATAGGAGACAGGACTGCTTGGAGGAACAAATTGCAAATCGAAAGACATATTTCAAAACAAATCAGAATTACTGTTAATCAAAAAACGTGTAAAAATACCGTTACTACAGTACCTGCAAAAAATGTGAAGTGTGAAAAATCGAAACAAAACAGTGAATCACAGCTACAGCAAGAAAAGCAATGCACAAAATGATACACACAAAATCAAAAACTCAGGATCACAGCAAAGAAAAGGGCTTGCAACGAAAGTCTACAAACTCAAATGTCACAACCAAATTTGCATCAACAAATGTCCCACTATCACCAATTGAGCATTGAAAGGAAATGCGCATGAAACAAAGCAAAAGTCTATGCTAATGTGATTTCGATTGTTTCTTTGATTTCTTTGAACTTTTTTTCCTCTTCTTTTTCTCCTTGAAGAGGGAGGGCAGCTCTTCATCGCTATCTGACAAAACGATTTCAGATTTTTTGGAGAGCAAAGCTTGCACATTGTGGTGTGAGTCAAAAAGAGGTGACGACGTTGCTTTGCGACGGGTGGAAAGTCGCATGGATTGTTCAGGTCTGGTGGTCCTATTGTCAGAGTCGGAATCGCAATGGTTAGTATCTGGAATGGTCTTATGCCATGTGCTCGATATTCCGGAAGTGCAGGGCTCGTTGTCTGTTGAGGAAACCTGCTGCGCAGATGAAAGTTTAACAATATAATCATCGTCTTCAGACGAACTGCCGAGCACAGAAGAGATGTTCTTTTTTGTACCAAGATCGCTCTAAATGAAAAAAGAATGTTAAAAAATAATGCATTGGCTAGTATGCGTCATGTTACCTGTTTGTTTGCCAGAGATGTTGGCGGAATGACCCCGAAATAGCTGCGAAGAGTGGGCTTGTTGCGAAACGCATCAGAATGTTCGTGATTAGCAAACTTAAAAGCGACTTGTTCCAAATGGGACAGGCAGTGATTTCCTACCATTAGATGTATTGCAGGCAGGAATATGCCTCCTGATAACTGATGCAGAGCAGTCGTGACCGTGTCAACGTCTTTTTTGTTTTCCGAGCACCACAGTTTCTTTAAATATTTGAAGTGCTCGTAGGTAGGTTCCTTCTTGAAAATTTTCATTGCTGTTTCAATAAAGACAAAGGATGAATGACATGGTTATTCCCACAATGTTGAAAACTTACCTTGAATTAGTTCTTGTTGGAACTCCAGATACTGGTTGATGACTGGTTTATTTTTCAAAAGCTTGTTCATTTTTGCAATTGCACCTATGTTCTTCTCTAATGTGTCCAAGGATTCCGAAATAGCGATGCCTGGCCTATTTAACCATTCGCATGTGAACGGCTGTAATTTCTTATTAATATCAACTTCAGTTGCTGTGGAATCTTTAACTGCTTCCCCATACGGAAGAATAAAGTCTTTTGGATAATGCTGATTATATTGAATTCCTCTTACTTTTCTTGAGTCTTCATCTTGCATTTTCTTATTAGGAAACTGTTTTTTTCGGACGAAAGGCATTTTATTATGCTAGTTCTTTCTCGCGATTTTTTGTGTCTAAACAAATTGCTTTAGTCAAGTATGTAAACGTCTGAAACTTTTGTTAAGCTGAGGCAATGCTATAACTTATTCAAGAGACAACTAACTAAGTGTTGTTACATAAAACCATAACTACTCAAATCGACAACCATCAAAAATCATTAAATTTGCACCAAAATCAGAAACTAAGCAACAGCATTTTGAAATGATGGGAATAGACGACATAAAAGGATAAAAAAAGCCAACAAACGTCGCTTCGGACGCTTGGCTGCCACAAGCCATTTGCCACGGTCCTTTGGACTTGTTCCTAGTCATGGGACTTGGGCTGGGTGGGTCCACTACTTCCTTGCATTAGAGCAAATGCCAACTACAACGTTCATTGCCCCGGCGGTAGTTTGTCGAACACCTCTCGCCGTCCGCTCGACGACGAATCCCGGCCGCTCGGGTGTGCGCGGCGCCGAGGTCGCTGACGCGCGAGCGCACGCGGCCGGGACATTCTTTTGCACGACACGAAAGGATCGTTAGGCCGCGCTTTCGCGGTCGTTATTTGCACTGAAGATTTCGATCGATCGGGCTTTTGCCCTTATGTTCCGCACGAGATTTCCGTTCACGATGAGCCCAACTTGGGATGCCTGCGTTATCTTTTGACAGATGTACCGCCCCAGTCAAACTCCCGTTCCGAGAGTGTTTGTCGCAGGTCTTTGCCGGCGACGCGCGCCGCCGCCGCCCGCCCGAAGACGAGCGACGATCGCGGACGGCCGCCGGCTTCGTTCGTTCACTGTTTTTCGTTCAATCGACGTTAGCAGAGAGGTGCGAGCGGAGTAGTGGTGTTTCACTTCGGCCGTCGACCAAAAAGCCGCCGGTCTCCCACTTACTCTATGCCTCCGTCGCACCTTCACAGTCTCGCGTGACTAGAGTCAAATTCAACAGGGTCTTCTTTCCCCGCCGATCCGCCCAAGCCCGTTCCCTTGGCTGTGGTTTCGCTAGAGAGCAGCCAGGGACAGTGGGAATCTCGTTCATCCATTCATGCACGTCACTAATCAGATGACGAGGCATTTGGCTAGTGGTCTCAGTTCGTCTTCATGGACCTGGTCGTTGGTGTTGTTCCGGCCAGATAGCCACTCTGAAACAGAGTTTATTTCGGGAGTTTGAGATGGTTCTTGGGATCCCGTGTCCCCATCAGCACCATTCCTCATCCCTTCCAACTGGGCCCGCTGCAAGCCCCGCTGATCGAACTTTGGGGCGAGCGTGCCCTCACGACAGGTGTCGCGTTAGCCTTTCAGGGAATCACGGTCGGGATTCGCCGCCGCCCTGCAGACGGCCCGTGGGCCACCCGAGGTTTCGTGGGAGGTATGTACTTCCCCGGGCATGAAAGAGAAGCATTGATACCCGCCACTGGCTGATCGATCCAGCCGTCGAGGTTGCGCAGTCGATGTTAAACTGCTTTGGGCAGCTGATCTTTTGACTGCTGGATTAGGCAATCCTCAGCACAAACCGTGCTCACCCACCAAGCAAATACCGAGTGTGGGTGCGTTCTTGCTTCCGCCATTACTCGTGCTATTCGAACTTCTTCACTTTGACATTCATAGCACTGGGCGATAGTCGCCCATTCACTAGGCAAAGCCTAGTTCGTGGATCTGCCTTTGACCCGCGCTTCTTTGAACTTCATCACTTTGACATTCAAGCGCCGGGCAGATATCATCCACCCACAGGGTAACACCTGGTGCGTCACTTCAGGGTTGGTCTTAGCGGGCCATGAAAGACCGAAAGATCTTCCACGATCCTTCCAACGCTCTGATTTGCATGAGGCGAATCTCACCACTGGTCAAGCCCCACTCCGTCAATTCCTTCAAAAGAGGTGCCGAGATCGATCCTCTTGCACCCACGATGACTCCGTCGAACTTCATGTCACAAGGACCGAAGTATCTCCGAAAACCATCGCTGTGCTGTCCATACTTCCGACTCTTGAACGTCCGGGCCGTTATCATTTGCTCATGCGACAGTTCGTACGGGACATGCGCGTCGAGCACCAGCAGTGAGCCGGCTTTCTTCGCGCAGAGGTCCGGTCGAAGGACGACATCGTCCCGTCCGACAATTCGTGGTTCCGTATGGACAACGTGTCCACTTCTCTTTAGCCGACGCTTTACTCCTTCCAGCACTTTGTTATGGCGCTGTATTCGCAAGCCGGTCATTGCCGGGCATCGTTGTAATATGTGCGAGATCGTCTCTCCACTCTCACCGCATCGCCGACATGATGGAATAGACTGTCCCCTTCCTCTTACCCGCGTTTCACCTCACGGCAGAGTCTGGGTCCGTAGCTTGCTCGCAAAGACGTACAGCCCTCCACGAGCCGGTCCCAATGGACCGTCACCATGAAGCCAGAAGTTCTGGCGTTTACCGATAAAAAGTTCAGCCCCCCGGCCAGAGGTGGACTTGCGCCAACGCTCCCATCTAAAAGACGAGAGCGAGGCGAACCGAGAGGTGGGATCAAGACCTCTGTTTCGGCACAAATGCCTTTCCATGGCGTCTGCCTCGCCGCCCCAAAGGCCTGCGGAAACGATCGATCGTACCGCTGCGTCATCACTGGTCCGTAGACGTTCCAGTATCCTGGTCTTAGCCAGATACGTGCTCTCGAGAGGGTCGGGAATGCCGAGGCCGCCCTTCCTCATCTCGAGATGAATCCACTCTTTGGATAGAGAACCGGGTGCGTGGAGAATCTTCCTCACGCAGTGCCTGATCTCCCTTCCAAGCCAACTTAGTAGCGCGATCGTCGTGCGGCCCAAGGCTAGTCGGAACTGCCACCGAGGCCAGATGAAAACCCGAAGGCACTCGATCTTTTGCCTCGGCTTTAAAGCCGACCCCACCAAGCGACCCAATCCGTCTTTGAAACCTCTGCGTGTCACTTTGCCAATTCCTCCGATCCCGAAGTTAACTCCGAGATATCGTGTCGATCCCGATGGACCGATCACAGGTAAAAGATGTTTGCCGACATGGAGGAACGGCTCGGTCAAAGCACGAAGTTGCTTCCGAGTCCCGACTTTTTTCAGCCCCATGGAATACGACTTACTTGCATTTATAGTCAGCGCGTGGCTTTCCATAAAGCTTTCTGCCTTACCCAAGAGACTTTTAATACCGGTTAACGATTCCGACACGAGGACCAAGTCATCAGCAAACGCCATCGTCGCTATACGAGAGCCATCAGATAACCGGCACCCTAGACGGGGATCGAGTTCGTCCACCAACTCATCCATCACCAAGTTAAATAGCAACGGCGAGAGAGGACATCCCTGTTTCACTCCGCTTCGGATTTCGATTTCTCCAGTGTCACTGGTGCCATTGGAGACCCGCGTGACCGCTCCGTCGTAGAGGTCTTTCACAACTTCAATGAAGTGCTCCGGACAACCTTGACGTCGCAGTGCCCTTGTCACGAGCTCATGATGCACGGTATCAAAAGCTTTGGCTAGATCGAGGAACACCACGAAGATGCTCCGACTCCTTTCACGAGCGTCCCGAATCAACCCATGTAGAAGCGCGATGTGCTCGGCACATCCGTCTACCTCCCGAAATGCCTTCTGCATTGGATTCAGATTAACCACACCCTGAAGCCGCCGAGCAAGGATCTTCGTGTAGAGGCGAATCAGATGGGGGCCGATGGTAATCGGTCTCCAGTTCCCGACCTCTTCAGTTCGAACCGAAGTCTTTGGCAACAGAATGGTGCGGCATCTCTTAGTCCAATGAGGTGTCTTGCGCGCCATCAGCCAGCATGAGAAGAGCAGGGATAGAGCGTGAGCTCCGACCTTTTTCAACTCGATGACTGACTGACCGTCTGGGCCGCACGCTGATGGCTGTAGGGAATCGATTACAGCCGACACCTCTTCGGGGCCGATTCGATCCACCAAATCCCGCATATTTTCACTTCCCTTTCGGATGTCGATCGTAGACAGTTCGCCAAGCTGTCTTGGGAGGGAAAAACGAGACCGGTAAACTTCCTCGACATGCCTGATCGCAGGTGGCCGTGGGTTTATCGGGGCGTCATCCAGGATGACTTTCGCCAATTGCTTCCGAGCATAAAACCACATTCGTTGACAAGTGCGGTATCTGACGTACTTCCTTTCTCGAGCGCCGAGCTTATCAGAGCGCCAGTCGCTGTAAGAGGGCTTTGATTTCACTCTTCGTTCCTTCTTCCGATTGACTCGAAAGGCTTCGCGATAGAGTTTCTTCATCACCGAATCGAGCTTCTCCACTGCTGATTGTGGCCATCCCTCCGCATGCCCCTCTTCGGCGCAATCGAAAAACTCGAGATATCTTCTATCCCCCACCAGCGGGATGATATCACGAAGAGATGTTTTCGGTACTTCCGGCGAGTCCTCTTCACATAGAGGCTCGTCGTCCACAGACCTTGCTCGCTTCTCTTTCAGCTCCGTCAACAGCGAGCGATATGCCGCTGTCTTCCGAATCTGGCGAATCTGTTCACTCGACCTTTCGACGATACCGGCTTCTGCCAATGCTTTATTCACGAATCTCGTACTTTCGGGCAGCTTGCATTCCGTCTCGGCGAGAATCATGAGTTCAGCGTTCTCATATCCTCGTCGCTTCACCTTGTCCTTTGCTGCGAGCATCTTATGGTGCTCTTCCGGGTGTCTCGTCCGCTGATGCTGTGTCAGCCCCCGGTCCGATTCACACGAGAATTCGCAAAATCCACATTTTTTGGTGCCTGGGAATCGTAGGTCACCTTCGATCTTGTCCGGGCAGAGCCGTTGGCGCTGACAGCGTGGGAAGTGACACGAGACCTGCGTCAGTCGCTCAAATTGCTTCGAGCACTTTCCACAAGCCCATGCCTCAGCACGGCCGTCATGCATTCTCCTCCAGTGCAGTTCCACATCCGTGCCCGAAGTGCAACAAATATCACACGCCCGACATTTCAGCTTCCCCGAACCTTCATAGAACACAATGTCTAATCCGTCCTTCTGATACGCTTGTCCGATACTCATTGTCGTATTCGTTCCATTTCCGTCAACGTTTAAATCACACGTCATTCCTTTTCCGTTTGTTTGCGTAACGAGCATATACTGTGGGCCACCGGGGAGTTAGCCCGATGGCTTGCACCGGCACATTTCGAGGGATACGCTCGTGAGCTGTGCCGGAGTATCCATACAAGTTAGCTTCGCCCTTTATCCATAAACCCTCACAGGCATGGACTACAACGGTAGGACCATCGTGACCCGCCACACGTGTCCCTCCGTCACACAGGGGTACTGAGCTCTCTTGCCGAGCACGTACCGATGATTACCCTCCATCAAGGAACGTTCGTGCTAACTCTTCACGGCCTTGTCCCCACCCACATGGTAAGCCAAGTGCGTGGTTAATTTGAACCCACCATTACTCGTGCATTTCCAAACTTCTTCACTTTGATATTCAGAGCACTGGGCAGGAATCGCCCACCCACTAGGTAAGCCTAGCACGTGGTTCCGCCATTATCCTGTGCACAGTCGAACTTCTTCACTTTGACGTTCATGAGCACTCGACAGAAAGTTCACGCACACACTATGGTAAAAACCATGTGAGCGTTTTAGAGAACCATGTGAGCGTTTAAGAGAGTCATAGTTACTCCCGCCGTTTACCCGCGCTTCTTCGAACTTCTTCACTTTGACATTCAGAGCACTGGGCAGAAATCACGTTGCGTCAACACCGGCCGACGGCCGTCGCATTGCTCTGTTTTAATTAAACAGTCGGATTCCCCTTGTCCGTTTTCAGTTCTTGATCGATACGTACTGCACGATGCACCGCCGTACTTCCCCCGCACGGCGCCGGGCCCGCGCCGCACTCGCGTCGAGCCGCGCGCGCGCTCCGACCCGCGAGGGCCTTCGCGCGCGGCGCCAGCGATCGACGACCGGCAAGCGCGAGCCCGACACGGAGGTCAGGCTCGATCGGTGCGTATCTCGAGAGCCAATCCTTTTTCCGAAGTTACGGATCGATTTTGCCGACTTCCCTTGTCTGCATTGTTCGTTATCGGCCAGAGGCTACTCGCCTCGGAGACCTGCTGCGGTCGATCGGTACGCGCTCGCACGAGATTCAACAGCACTTGCCCGGATTTTCAAGGGACGACCCGAAGGCACCGGACGACGTCCGGCACAGACGTCGCTTTTCGGCCGCGCCGCCCACCGCTTCTCCGCTCGACGCGATTCCACGGTGAACGAATTTCTGGCGACCTTACCAAGAAAAGAGAACTCTTCCCGGGCTCCGAGGCCATCGTCTCCGGGGGCGCATGCGTTGCCGCCTGGCCCTCTCGCCGGCGCCGCGAAGCGCCGGCTCGAAAGCAAATCTCCGTGTCGAGGCTCGGGAATCGATGCCCGATTCCCTTTCGGTTGGCCAGGGACTGGTCAGGTCCCCGCTGTGTCGCGGCGCTCGCCGTCACCCTTAGGCGCGGCTACACCACGATCGATCGACGTTCTCGTGGAACCCTTCTCCACTTCGGCCTTCGAGGGTTTCGCTTGAATGTTTGCTACTACCACCAAAATCTGCACCGCCGACCGCTCCAGCCGAGCTCGCGCCTGGGCCTTCTCCGCGATCGGCGCGCCCGCCTACTCGAACGGGCATTCGTTTCTTCGTTGTTCGACTTGCACGTCACGTTCGACGGAGCACGGGCCCGACGCTCCAGCGCCATCCATTTTCAGGGCCGATCGATTCGGCAGGTGAGTCGTTACACACTCCTTGGCGGTTGCCGACTTCCATGGCCACCGTCCTGCTGTCTCTACCGATCGACACCTTTTGTGGGCTCTGATGAGCGTCGCGTCGGGCGCCTTGTCTCCGCGTTCGGTTCATCCCGCATCGCCAGTCCTGCTTACCAAGAATGGCCCACTCGGCGTGGGAATCTCTTTTTGCCGACGCGCCCGCGTCCGGCATTCGTTCAGTCGACGCGCGCTAGTTTTCACTCAAGCAAGGCGCGCGCGCCGCACTTTCTCTCGTTTGCCAATTTAAAGTTCGAGAATAGGTCGAGGACGTTTCGTCCCCGATCGGATCGGCATCAAAGCTCGACCTCTAATCGTTCGCTTTACCAGACACGACTTGCGAACTTCGTTCCCTTGCCGGCTATCCTGAGGGAAACTTCGGCAGGAACCAGCTATCAGAAGGTTCGATTGGTCTTTCGCCCCCACGCTTAGGTCGGACGATCGATTTGCACGTCAGAATCGCGGCGGCCTTCCACCAGACTTTCGTCCGGCTTCGGCCTGCCCGAGCGTAGTTCACCATCTTTCGGGTCCTTACAAATGCACTTCGGTCGAAAATCTTCTTCGATTTTCACTCTCGATCCGGCCGCGCCGACATCGACGGGCTTCTCGTTTGCTCGCCTTCGCTTCGCATCGAGGCTTCGTATTCACGCGACTTCTCGCTTCTGCCTTGTCCGTTCTTCGATCGTTCAAATGTTCGATCGCCTTGTCCGTGCTCTTCGGTCTCGTTCCCTCGTTGCTTGCGCATGCGTTAGACTCCTTGGTCCGTGTTTCAAGACGGGTCGCTTGGGCCGCAGCCATCAGAGCCGCAGACTCGCGCTGCTCGACGCAGCGCCGTCACCCAGGCTCGGCCCCGGCTTCGGAAGCTCGCGCCGCCGCGCGCCCCGCGAAGGAGCGGCGGCTTCGGGCGTCGAGCGACCTCGACCCGAGCCAGGCCGGTCGCGGCTTACTTCGACGTCGGTCATCGACGGCCGGCCGTCGGCGCGCAAGCGCGCCGAGACGCCGACCGCGCGTCGGACGACCGCGTCCAACGCCGGCTCGCCCATGCGGTTTCTCTCCTTTCGGACGGTTTCGCGGCCTCTTTGACTCTCTCTTCAGAGTGCTTTTCGACTTTCCCTCGCGGTACTTGTGCGCTATCGGTCTCGCGATCGGTGTCGAGCCTCGGATGGAGCGAACTACCCGGCTTCGGGCTGCGTTCTCAAACGACCCGACTCTCGAACCGACGCGCCGTTTCGACCTCGAAGCTCGCGCGCGCTAACGGGCCCGACACCCTCGCAGGGCCGGAACCGATCAAGGAGGCTTAGGCGCGCTCACCTCTCGGGACTACTTCGACTGCCGCCGGTCCATACGCCACATGTCGACGAACCGGTCTCTCGACCGGCCGGATTCGGCGCTGGGCTCTCGATGCATTTCCATGATCGTCTCTCGCTTCACTCGCCGTTACTGAGAGAACCCCAGTTGGTTTCTTTTCCACCGCTTAGTAATATGCTTAAATTCGGCGGGTAATCACGTCCGACCTCAGGTCCGAACTTGTCCGAGCCAAATCGCTTTTTTTCCGGCCGCTTGCCAGCGACGCCGCCGCTTCCCTGCCAACAACTCTCGGATCTGCCGATCGATCGTTATAGGCGGTCGACGAACGGCGAACGCACGCACCCGTGCCGTCTCGCCCTTATCGCAGTTCATCAGTTCATTCGGGCAACAGTTGGCTTCTTCTTTATTCGCAAAAGCCAAGTTCGACGCTTGGCACAAACGGACACTGAGGCGGACGAGGCATCGCGCCCAAACGAGAGCGCATGCCGTCATGCACGTTCAGATTGTCGACGATCAATGTACTCTGCAATTCACACCATTTCTCGCAGCTTGCTGCGTCCTTCATCGACTCGCGAGCCGAGTGGTCCACCGTTAGGTTAGCCCTAGCCGAAATCGAGACACACATTTGCCGCCTTTGACGGGCTCTTTTCTCCGAGCTCGCGCTCCGTGGTTTTGTCCTGTTGACCACCTTCAACCGACTTTTGGCGAGCCGACCCCGGTCAACTCGAGGGTCGCGTCCGCCTAGTTCCCATGCGTTAGACTCGTTTGGTTCGACCACTGACTTGATGCCGACTTTGGCGAGACCCCGGTCAGATCGAAGGGTAACCCCGAATAAAATTTTCCTTCACGATTGTCGCCTTTTAAAACTACATTTGCCGATGTCGTTCAAAGAGCACCGGCGACGACTGCAGCGGACCTTGCCGCCATCGTCCGGGTCCTTTTGTCCCGGGCCGCCCGCAGTAGGTCATCTGCGACAGCGTCTTTGTTGCCGACCTTAAGGTGTGGGTAGTGGCTGCGAATCGCAAACTAAAAAAATTTGGCAGTGTCAAGTCGCTGAAATTTTGTGAACTAGTGAACTTGATGGTGATTGTAGATAAAAAAAAGGTAGAATGCGTGGCTGATGTTGTAAATTATCTTATACACAAGTTAATAATTTTGCTATGCAGCAGTAGTAGCCATGCAAGGGTAGGCTAGATCAAGTAGAGAGTTTTTACTGATATTCTACTAGTATTTGACTTGTGCATAACAAATTAGCAAATTTGGATAAGTAAGTTTACAATATTTGCCAGGCGACATAGGTATGTATTTGTCATCATCTTTAAATTATAAAATAAGGTATGATTTATCTTTAAAAGTAAATCAAGTAGAAGATTTATGGGTTGAAATACATCCTCAAAGTAGGACTATCGCAACTGCCAAATCTACTGTGGTTGGTGGAGTCTATTTTCATCTACATGCCTCAATATGGGAGTTTCAAAATCAATTAGAACAAGTCCTGGAAAAATTAAATGATGAAAACAAAACATTATATGTACTAGGGGATTTCAACATTAACTACTTGTGTGACTCGAAGAACATAATTCACTACAAGCAAAATTTAGAATCACTTGGTGTCAGCAATCTTATTACATGTCCAACTAGATTCATGAAAAATCAAACACCATCACTGTTAGATCATATTTATTACAACAAACAACTTCAAAATGTCATTGGTGGGACAATTGCATTTGATATTAGTGACCATAACATTGTGTTCACTTATTCACATAAGAACTACAAGAAACAGTCTAAAACCCACTTGCCTGCAGTATTCAAGCGTGATTTCAAAAATTTTAAAGAAGAAAATTATCTATTACAGTTAAAGGCTGAAATGTTAAATCTACAAAAAAGCACTTGTGGCACACAAGACGTTGAAATGCAGTTTTCTAATTTTGTAAATGGCTTTTTGAAATGCTTGGACCAAAATGCACCGATGAGAAAACTCTCAAGAAAACAGGCCAAGTTTTATTTTAAACCAAGGCTTACAAAAGGATTACAGCGTAGCATCAAAACAAAAAATAAACTTTACAAAAACTCTTGTAAACATTCACATTCAGAATATTATTTTAAAAAATACAAAGATTATAATAAAATCTTAAATAATCTGAAAAATCAATCAAAGCAAAACTATTTTCGAACACAGTTTGAGAAACATAAAGGTGATACCAAACACACTTGGAAAACCATCAATGAAATCATTAGGAAAAGAGCTCCTTCCGCTAATGTAGACTCTATAACTTGCCCAATAGACAATGTATTGATGACTAAGCCAATAGATATAGCAAACTGCTTAAATAAACATTTTACGACTATTGGAGCAAAACTGTCTAATGTTATTCCCTCATCCACAGCAAAACCAATCATTTCTGCTCCACAAAATTGTTCCTCAATCTTTCTGAACCCTGTATGCTATGAAGACATCATCAGACAGATTGATTTAATGAGTAGCAGTAAGAGCGATGACACGTATGATATTCCCGTAAGTGTGTTAAAATTAAGCAAACATGTGATTGCTCCTATTCTTAGTAAATTGTTCAATCAATGCATAGAGTTGGGGACTTATAGCTAAAGTTATACCCTTATTTAAGGATGATGACAAAACATGTGCTTCCAATTATCGCCCAATATCCATTTTACCCCATTTTTCCAAAATCTTTGAAAAACTACTCCAATTGGATTTAATCAAATTTTTGAAGAAGTGCAATGTAATTTCTAGTTGCCAATATGGCTTTCAAGAAAATAAATCAACAACTGATGCTCTGGTTGAACTGTGCAACCATTTGAATAATCAACAAGCTCTAAATAAAATCACTTGTGGAGTGTTTATTGACTTGAAAAAGGCATTTGACACTGTTAACCATGATATATTAAGAAATAAATTGCTTCATTATGGTATTAGAGGCATTCCTTTTAAATTGTTTTCTGATTACCTATCAAATCGACATCAGTTTACTTGTATAAATACAGCGAAATCTAACTCTATGTTATTAACCACTGGTGTACCACAAGGTAGTGTGCTTGGTCCGATACTGTTTTTATTGTACATTAATGATTTGCCTAAAGCATCTACAAAAGCTAAAACCCTTTTATTTGCTGATGACACTGCAGTATTTGTGAGTGAACAAAATGCCACTTTGTTGAAACATACTTTAACCACTGAAATTAAAAACATTGAAAAATGGTTAATTCAGAATAAATTAACTTTAAATACAAGTAAATCTTGTTATGTTATGTTTGGAAAAAAGAAATATGATGAATTAGACAACATGGTGCTAGTCAATGACGTTCATTTAACAAAAAAAATGTACACTAAATATTTAGGAGTCCAAATTGACAGTTTACTAAATTGGAAACCTCATATTGAAAAGCTGACTTTATCCTTATCGAAATGCATTGGAATATTATTTAAGTTAAAAGACTACATTCCTAGAAGTAACCTTAAGATGGTTTACTTTGCATTAATAAAGAGTAAACTGGAATACGGAATTATACTTTGGGGAAACTCAAATAAATCAACCCTTGATAAACTAAACAAGATTCACAACAGGGCTATTAGGTGTATAACTGGTCTCCCTTTTAGAACTACTTTAAATAAACTGTATGCAAATGCAGGAGTATTAAAAATAAAAGAATTGACCACATTAGAGACTGCCAAATATATGTATAAACTTCATGCAAACATGAAATCCGGCAGCTATTCCATTGATAACATTTCTTTAGTAAATACTGTTCATAAATATTGCACCAGACAAGCTGAACATAAAAATTATTTTGTGTCAAATGCCTTAACATCAACACGCCCAAATTGTCTGCTTGTAAATGGTACCAAAATTTGGAATAAACTTCCTCACACTTTTAAAAGTGAACTAAATTTCCGTCGGTTTAAGCACCTTGTTTTTGATTATCTACTAAAAACATACAGTTAAAGCATAAAATGATTTTTGAATTGAAATTTGTTGCAATAATGCTTACTTGAAGAAGAGTGATTTGCAAATACTGTACAGCTAATGTTTAAATAATAGGTATTGATCGTCTGGAGTGAATTGTTATATTGCTGGATTCTGATTTAAATAACAATATTATGAATAGGCCTATGTTCTACACTTTTTGTTGCTGATTACTGATTTAATTAAATGTGTCACAAGATTGCAACGTAAGAAGCTGCTGTCTTGATATCAATTTATAATTACAGTATATCACAGGGGTAGAGATTAAATGACGAAATAGTCCCTTCCTGCCCCTGCATCACACATAAATTGTTTTACCGTATTTTATTTCATATTTGTAATGTCTGTGACACTCTGCACGTGTGTTGTAAAAATAAAGTTCTGTTCTGTTCTGTTCTGTTCTAAAAGAAATCAGGCATCAGGCCAATGCAGATAGAAGTAGCTAGAGTGTTTCAATATCGGTAGTTTTTCATAGTACCAAAAATCATTGGAGCTTGTTGGAATTAAGTCGTAGTTCGGGGTTAGGGTTAGGCTTTACCCTTGCTATTAACTCACTAGCAGTCCATGTACTCATGATATATCCGCCTGTTATAAGATGCAGCTTTAATGCAAACAAGCTCTAAATCGTCTGTACACCTGCAGACCTGTGGGAAGTTTGTTGTTACAAAATATGGTGCATACACTGGCACTGCGAATGTTCTTGGCAGTTTAACTGAGCATCTTACAGAGTCTTTAGTAATATAATTTAAATAAAAGAAGTTAAGGTGCTAATGGGGATTGAGATTTAATTCTTAATTACAAAGTGAATGGAGTTAATTAAAGAAATTTGCCGATATGTTAGTTTTTGGTTTTGGTGGATGAGATAAGAATGTATGGTACGGCATCAATTATGCCACAATATTATTTGTGCAAAGCATGTGGTAGCGGTTCCTACAGCAGCCATTATGCTGATATTTTGTGTTACCTTAATGTGCCGGTACCAATATTTACCAATACTGGCACTACAATAAAGAAAAAATCAGTTTCGCCGAACCTTTTTTATAAGTTGGAAAAAGTTGTCAATTGATCCAAAATGAGAATCAAAATTTTTTTTGAGTTTTCATTAGTTTGGACTGGGTTTGATTCGGAGTTAAATGAAGCCAATAATTTTCAGATTTTTGAACATGCTAACACAACTTCCTTACTTTGACATTCAGCATCTGATTAAAGTAAAAAATGTGAATATTATGCAGTAACAGGCTTGAATAAAAAATGCATTAAAGATAAAATTTGTGAGAGAAATTTGAATTATGTCAGTTGTATTGTGGTGAGTTACTGGACTATCACAGATCAGCATGGGTAAAGTTTGTTGCATCCCTGGATGTAGTAGCACAGCTAGAACCCCAAACATCAATTTATTTATGGTACCAAATGGAAAGTACAACCGTGGTAATGATACAAGTAATTGGTCCAAAAATATGCAACAAGTTCTATATAAATACCGATCACTGCGAAATGATAATTTTAAGAGATCTTTTGCTTGGGAAGATATATGTATGCAGTCTTCATTTTAAAGAAACTGATATTGTCAAGAGTAAGTTACTTTGGAAATAGCTTACTAGGGTTTATATAAATATTGCATAAAGGCCAGATATGTCTTTGTGCTTACTGCTGCTAATTTAGGTCTATAAAACTGTGCACTAGGCACTCGAATTAGAAAATCTTTGTTTTAAAACAGTTTGTACCCTAATTACAAAGCTGATCATTTGGACAGGAAATGATTGCAATGCATTTTTTATAGTTTTTTGATTATTTCTCTTCATACTTGGTTGCTTTTCGAAACACGTGTTACAAATTTTATTTTGCTTTGGTGTTTTTGTATTTTTCATTTCTTTATATTTACGTCAAAGAAAAAAATGAATAAGTGATGTGGTAAAATTAGCAATAAACCATGACTTTTTATTATACATGATTACTGTAATTATTATGATTTCTAGATCATTGTGATAATTGTAGTGTCACTAAATAACAAACCAAAACATAAATAAATAAATAACTCAGGTTATTTTCAAATTATATTGAACTGAAAATTCAACAGTAATTGAGGGAGACTGCGAAGTGAGCTTGCGCTCTTCGAGTCAGCAGCCACCCATTATGTATTTCAAATGCGATTGGCTCCAGCCGCGTAGCGATGTGATTTGTTGAGCCTGACTAGCAATTATCGTAGAGTCTACTGCTGCGAAAGCAGATGCTTTATCCACTCAGTCATCTTTGAAGCATTTTCTTATGAAATCATTGGTCATGCATGCGATGAATAAGGCTGCTATATTACTTTTTGAAATAAAAGTTCATTTAACCAGATGCCAGAGCTCTCATTACCACTTCACAATCCATTATATCATCACCCATTACCTTGTTGCAGTTGCTATTGTCTTTTCCTCTCGCACGTTTTTGTCGTGTAACTACACATTTTTTGTTTGTTTATTTTCATTAAAAAATATTTATCATCTTCTTCAAAACAAATGTCCTTCATAGGCTCATTATATAGCTACACAATTAATGCGAAACATTTTAAATATGAATGAATGTGTGAGATATTTCAGGTTTTAAATTTTGTTTTTCCAATAACTCAAAAAGTTGTTTTTGCTAGTTTGATCGTTTTTTCCTGTAGTCTTCAAATGTTAGTAATTAATGGTTTTCTGTTTAATTTGTAGCACCAAAAAAAAACTCGGTTGCAAATTGGTGTGTTACCAAGTATCAATCTTCTCACCAAAAGCCATGCTGCAGCTATTGCGAGGGAAAGAAGAACGATTATTAAGCACGCTTCTATTACTGATAATTGTTTAGAGGAAAATAATGCCTCGTCAAACGGCTGCTTCAATCTTTACGCTACAATTTCAAGAACACTTTCTTTAAACGTCCCTGATTCGTGGAAGATTCTTGTGAATAGTGAATCTGAAATTCGTATGATCATACCTAGCTCTGATAATTTCGTTGATTCTGTCAAACTAATTTTACCTGCTGATTTGAGTTGTCATGTTGCATTGTATGGCATTCCTGTCCCTCATGAGAGTCTTCCTTCTACTGAATGGGCTACTTATGACAATTTTTCTAAATTTCTTTCAATTCTTGGCAAGTTTCAACTTTGCGCTGGTTATGAAAAAGTTTTAAGGCCTCAGAATTGGATTCCTATACACTTATTTGAAACTACATGCAATAGCCTAAATGGGTCGAAAGTAAGGCAATTTACTATTTGTTGTTACTTTATTTAGCAATCCTGCTGAAATTAATTTTCTTCATTATCACTGCCGAACTGCTCCACAGTTTTAATCAGAACTTGATTGAGGGTGCATAGTTCGAAACTATTAAGAGATCTTTTTGTTTGGTCATATTTTTCACTTGATGTTTCCGATTTTGCTAATATTACCTTACTGGTACATCAAAAAAATTCAATTTTTTTGCACTCGAGGTATTACGTCTGAGCGCGTAAATTGTGACGTTGGCGACGGTGTGTCCAATTTGACCGTCCGATAATCGAACCCGTGACCTTCCTCACTGATAGCGATGTCTTTTATCACTACACTGACTGCTTACTTCTTATACTTTACATGTTTTTGCCAAGGCATACCGCACCGGTACCATTTTCAAATGTATATGCACGCTAATCTCGCAGAAGTTTTTCAATTATAAAAATTTAGAAAAAAGTCGTTCTTAGTTGCTCTTGAAATTTCTTTCAGGAAATTCAATCTTCAAAAAAAAAGGTGCATTTAACAGAGTAATTAATCGTTACACTAACGTAATAGATTAGAGCTTTATACATTATTATTGTTTAGATTTCTATCAAAACAATGTCAGGTCGCAGTGATAAGTGGAGATATGCATTTACAGTCTACATGCACAAAATGCATCAGCATTAACCTAAAGGAAAAATATAATAATGCTGTCGCTGAAGAAAGAAGAATTTCTTCTCTCAATGCTTCTCCATCGAAAAAGCTTAAAAATTTTCGATCCTGTGGCAAAGATAGATTGGCAAAAACGTTGAAGCGAGCCACTGAAAGATTCGGAGAAACTGAAAAGCAACCCAAAAGTTTTTATATAGGCCAATGTATATATATAGTATTTTCTATACATAGTTTTTAGAAAGTAGGTTGAGAGACTAGTTCATGCACAAGACGTTTTTCATAATAATGTGGGCAATCTCCGTAGCATGTCTATATTTAACACAACCGTTACTATTTTTTCAAAATTTGTAATTTTGAAAAATCTTATGGTACATCAATTGAAGTTAATGATGCAACGGAAATGTTGGTAAATTGTGTTTGCCAGAACGCCAAAGACGATGAGTTTCTGCGTAAGTGGTGGAAGCATCAATTTCAGCTCAAAGGTGTTTCACCTTGTCGTAGAAGATTTCCAGCTTCAATATTACGGTCAGTATTTGCTCTTATTTTTTTATAGAGTTGCTGTTTTTGACCGAAAATTGATTTATTTGCGTGAATGACCTTCTATTCCTAGGCCTATTTTCCGTTTAATTGCATTATCGTCCGTTTAATTGCATTTTGTATCTCAATTATTACATCATTTCGTATTACTTCATGATATATTTTAGATATAGCATGAAACTGCACAGTAAAAGTCCAGCAGCGTATGCCATGTTGAAAGAGTCAAGAATAATTGTTTTACCATCTCGTCAAAGATTGTCTATGGAACGCAACTTATTTAAACCCAAGTCGGGCATTCAATCGAATACTTTAAGCGACATGGGAGCAGTCGCTTGCCAGACGAAGATTTTGTTTGAAAGAAACGTTATTCTGATTATTGATGAAATGAAAATCACTGGTACAGTAAATTTTCTCTGGAGATAAACATTTTTATTCAATGTTTTAGTCTCTAAACGATTTTTTAATATCAACTCATAAAGCAGAAAAAAAAATTGAAGATTTTACTCCATAATAACTGCATGTGTCCTGCCGACCCCATTGGGTTATAACATTGTTTAGGTGACAAGCAAATATTGTAGATATAAAACTGTCGAAAGAAAAAAAACAAGGGCAGTAAAATCAATGTCTAGCTTGTTAGAAAAGACTACATTAGAGTTCATACTGCTTGTATTGGGTACATTACACGCCCACTTAAAAATAGCGTTAATTGAAGTCACAGTAGACAACGTTTCAAGAATTTCAACGATGCTATTATTAATTTAGAGAATTTTTTGTTTCGGAAGGACACAGGAGATTTGATCGGATACGTTGACTTTGGTTCCGAAAGTATTACTAACCTAAGTAATCAGAACGGGTGCTTAGCGGAACATGTTCTTGCATTTTATGTAAGAGGTAAGAGCATGATTCATGTAGAAAATGTGGGCAATAATAGCTTATTATGCAGGAAAAATTAAGACAGTAATTCTTGCTAGTGGACATTTCGACATTACTATTAGCAGTTTGTTACTGTTTTGAATAAACTGTTGTTGATGACAGCTGAATTAAATTGTTAAAAGGTTTCGTTTCAAGAATTACTGTGGCTGTATTTTTGCTATACCGGTGTGGAGAATTCATCTCATACTCTTTTACATGCAAAGTGAAAACGCGAACGATGTCGGCTTGGTTTTGTGCGAAGGTCGTCGTGAACGTTGTCGTCTGTGCGTTTGTTTTACGAAAATCAATTTTGATCGATCATACTGCGAATTAGAATAGCTTGTAACCAAACAAATTTTCTGCTTTTGTTAAAAGCTGTATTGAAATTTCGCTCCAACCCTACAATCAGCTGTAAATTATTATGGTCATTTGTTACTACCGCGTGTCTTGAGCAGGTATCACCAATAAATCATTAGATCGACTTCTGGCCTACTTTCCATCGCGTGGTCTTTCATCTCAGCCTCTGTTTTGGATGTTGTTCGATGCTGTCATGAGTTTAGAAATGCAGACCGGTTTTCGAGTTATCAGAATATTAGGTAACTAATTTCTCATTGATTTAAAGTGACTCTTTTAACTCACATGCTACTGGTGTTGGATCAAATTTAAAAGACATTCCAAAGTCAGTAAATTTGAATATATGTTCTTCAGAATTTTTTTATGAATCTTAATATTAAAAAAATGAATGGATCCAATCCCACTTGCCACATCGTTTGCTAATTGCTAATGGGTAACAAATATTTAGGTGATGGTTTATCGGTGAACCGTACTACTTTCAAGTTGTTGGCTCAAGTTGAATCTTCTGGTCCGTGGTTTCGCATGAAAAACCCTGCAGACTTGCAACCGTTAGTAACTATATAAGTAATTGTTTCATTGAATGCCTGTAACTTACTAAGCTTCCTCTAACAGTAAGCCTACTTCATAACTAAACCAAGCTGAAACATTTTAAAGTTGTTCTGTTGTGCAGATACATTTATTTCCTTTTTGATCCCCCTCATCTGCTAAAAACAGCTCGCAACAATTTATTATCAAAGTGTAAGCATTTGTGGAATGATGGTCATTTGTCGTGGGATCCCATTAAACATTTAATTACGGAAGACCTGACGCAACTTCCCCGGCGCTTTCCACATCTTACCAAAGCTCATGCTTACCCTGCTTGCTATGAGAAAATGAAAGTCAAGTTGGCTGCTCAGGTAAAGTTAAAAGATAGATTTTTAGCGCAGTGGAAATAGAAGTAATAATGCATATACCTTTAGATATTTACGAAAAAGATTATGCTTTTAAAGCAGTAAATTTTTTTTATGAAGGTTTTGTCATCTACCGTTGGACTGGCTCTGAAAGAAAGAGAGAGAGAGAGAGAGATTTATTTCGCCATTCATTCACCACACAATATAACAAAATATAAAAAAAAGGAAAAAATTCTAGTAAACAAATGGCCAGGAAGCATCGACTAACCGCAAGGTTTTCGAATCAAGATGCTCCCTGACAGTCGCAGAAAGTGCATCACACACAGAAAAAGAAAATCACAGAGTAAAAAAACGATTACCAATATTTTTAGGTGCCAATAATCAAATTTTCAGTGAGTAATCAATTAACTAAATTCAAAACATTTAAAGAAGATTATACAAAGAAAAGCATATTCAATAAACATCAATACGATTGCAATAAAAAATGTTTGTAAGCCTTTTTAAAGGAAACCCAGTGTGTGCTTTTTATATCATTGTCAATCTCCTTCCAGAGTTTGGTTCCTCTGAACGAAAGAGTTTTTTGAGAAAAACTTTTGTTCATACGCGGCAGAAAGTAAATTGCTTTTTCAGTGGATCTTGTATTGTGATGATGACTTTGATTAATCTTCATGAACGAATCATGAAATATTTTCGGCACATTTCCTTTACACAATTGAAACATGAATTTGCCAAGTTCAAAATTGTATACGTCATGAAGTTTTAAAAATTTAAGTTTTTTATGAAGCGAAGTCATTGACGTATAACGGTTGCTACGGGTAATAGTCCGAATTATATAATTCAATCTGACACTGATTTCACTTAGATAATTTTTGGTAGCCGTGCCCCATACAATTATGCCATATTGTAATCTGCTGTGGACAAAGAGGTCACATTGCTCTATCAAAATTTATTTTGTTAGTGGACCACTGGTTTGACCTCTTGAACACCGGCCTTGTAGATTACAAACGAAAGCTAAAACCTAATATGGCGCCGTATACAGACTGCAACGATGAAAGATTGAAATGGCTCGTAGTAACTTTACCAGGTATGATTTTAAGTTTCATAAGCTACCAGAGAAACATATTATTTGTAGCGTAGGCCATTACGTCATTGTTACAATATTGCGCCAGTACACCAGTGCATTTATATTATTACAGAATACTTCATGAAGTGGCTCGAAATGGCGAAATCACGCCCCGATTTTTACAAAGTATGTTGCTTTCTACGGCAACTGAGGAGGGTATTTTGCAAACTTCGCGATCGATGGCTAGCTCAATTACCGATTGCTTACGAGATGGTGCGGAGTATGTAATAACCACAAGGTATAACCAAGGTAGACAAAGAGTATATTGTTGATATAAGCTGACAGTACAACCACTCAACCAATTTATCACATGTTTGTCAGTTGTGATTTCAACATTCAGGTGCAAAACTTAGGTAAAAATTTCACAACGAAAGGTTTACCTCCGCCTGCGAGGCTGCACCTATTTTGTGCACATACAGTACGTACAGTGGTGTAAAGTAACGAAATACTTTAACTTAAGTAGTTTTTTTCGGTAACGAGTACTTTTTTGAGTATTTTTTTTGGCTGCTTCTACATTTACTTAAGCACTTTTAGTATAAGTAACATTACTTGAATAGTTTTATTTTTGATAAGTACAAAGTAGTCTTTGAGTCACCATTGATGCTAAGCGTCATGTAAGTAAGCCATACATACCAATTTTTAAGTCATTGGTTTAGCCCTACTCTGAATGGAACTCCGAGTCTACCGTTCCAGAAGCAGGTGCTCTATCCACTCTGCCATCTGAGCGGTGATAATCTCTTTTGGTTTACTATTTTGCCGCCTTCAGAGCAAGTCAGCATCGGTAAGGGTGCAGTTGACACTCAAACGATTGAGAACGCTATACTTTTACTTGAGTAGTTTTTAAATGACTACTTTTTTGCTTTTACTTAAGTGCTTTTTTGAGACAATACTGTCTCAAAAAAGAGCTTTTTTGAGTCAATGCAAGTGTAAGATCGACTGGACATAGAACTTATACATAATGCGTAAACGCAACAGCGATGAAGAGCAGAGAAAAGGTCTTCACACCTTCAGCTGAAAACTTTTTTCGCTCTTCATCGCTTTTCGTCTTCATGTCTTCACATTAACGTTTTTACATTGGTAGATCAGTCACGTGAATTCCTTTTTTTTTTTGTAGACTGTCTTGAGTCATACTTCGGACATCAGAGAAGCATTGGTCGCCGCAACTCGACTCCATCTGTTGTAGAGTTTGGCTACAACGCGAACGCAATTCAATCACGGCGGAGCGTGAAAAACTCAAACGTGATATTTTCCGAGTAAACGTATATTTTTCTTCCGCCAACGTACCAAAATATACTATCAAATTTGCTCATAACGTGTTTTCTGTTGTAGATAGCCTATACAAATGTATTGAAGACTGATAGAAAATCAGGTATTCTGCATCGTCTGACACCAAACTCTACTTTCTATGTGAAGTAGTTTTTGAGTTACATAAAAAGTTGGCTTCGCACCCCTTTAAAAATCTTCTCGTCCCCCCCAGAGTATCGAAACATTAATATTTTTGAAAAAAAAATTGTTTCTAGGATGACCTGTAAATTGTATGAACTCGGGCAAATTCAAAAAAAGTTAACACCCTAATAGTCAGAGCTGGGCACAGCGGCGCTACTTTTTCGCCAGCGGTAGCGCCGCTGTTATTTTAGCCGAGTAGCTTCAGCGCCCCATTTAATGCAAATAGTATCCCGCTGGCAGCCTAGGAAGAAAATTCCAGCAGAATGCTAGGAAGTAGCCTAGGAAGAAAATTCCAAAGAAGCTCTTAAGAGAGAGCTGCTTGATAGTTTTCTTTAAGGTTTCAAATTTTCTTCGTTATTTGCTTATATAAGGTGTAATGTTAAGCAGTCTGGGCATGTCCTTGCTTTCCGCGATTGTAGCAGAAATTAAACGGAGGTTTAAATCATTTGATCTTACTTGGCTCCCCTTTCTGGTTCATGCTGGAATGGGAAATAACGGCATTAAATTGGTGCGAAACAAAAAAATAAAATGGTGCATTTAGTCATAGGCGCAAGGTGGTGTCATGCCTTTATTTAGGCTTGGTGCCATGCCCCCCCTACTTTGGCTATGTAATAAGGTGATACAACCTAATTTTTAGTCTATAATTTCTCAGACTAATAATGGGTGAAGCCTCGATCCTTTCATCTATTTTAGCCAAGCTTCTACTTTCAGACACAAACTTCGAAAATATTTTTGTATTGTCCCTAGTGACTGAGGAGACCATTTTTTTCAAGAGCTTACACGTAATTTTAAACCCCAAAGTCTGACTTCAGTTAGGCATGTGTGGATGAGTTTTTGAATGAAGCTGCATTCCATCGTGAACGACCTTCGCCGGAACTTCTTACAAACAAACTATTGAGGGACTTGTTCAATGTTCATTCACTCAAATACCGCGATTCTGTCAAGCGCGGCGATTGAACGACTTTTTTCCGTGGGAAAAGACGTGCTTAAGCCTAAGCGGAGTGGTTTAACGGACCAGACTTTCGAAATGCTAGTTTTTTTAAACGGAGCATGCAATCAATCAGCAATGGAGTTTTAATTTTTTAACACCGGTTGCGACCTGCCTTTATTTTTTAACTTGTTTTTATTATATTTTCAATCTGTGTTTTATTTTCATTATGTTCTGATTATTTCTTTTCAACCTGTTTTTTGTTATTCACTAAAAACCTGACCATCGATTTCTATTTACATTCGATCAGATTTCAAATTGCGACCTGCCTTTATTTTTTAACTTGTTTTTATTATATTTTCAATCTGTGTTTTATTTTCATTATGTTCTGATTATTTCTTTTCAACCTGTTTTTTGTTATTCACTAAAAACCTGACCATCGATTTCTATTTACATTCGATCAGATTTCAAAATTAACTTTTCCCCAAAAGCCCTATATGTTATAGGATGAAATGGAAGCCGGTTGTCGGCTTTTTTGTCACTTGTTTTAATTTTTATTACTCGCATTGCTATGCTACTTCCGTCAACAAAGTTGCAATTTCACCAGTAGGCCTACAATATTAAAATGCCTTTGTGCATATGACTTTTTTCTTCTTTAAAATAGCGGCAGCGCCCGCTGTGTTGCACTCACTAGGGCAGCAGCGCTGCTTTCGTAAACAAGCAGCGGTAAGCGGCAGCGCCGCTGCTTTTTTAGTCAAAAAGCGGTAGCGGCGCTTTTTTTCAAGTAGCGGCTGCCCAGCTTTGCTAATAGTCTACTCTATGTAATAATGCTAGTTACTTAACCAATCAATTGATGTTTTATTCTTGAAACACCACGACCCCTGAATAAATAACTGAAATAATGAACCAACAAAAAAACACTGAGACAATATACTGTAACCTAGCACCGAAAAACTTTAGTTAAACTTTGTTGAGAGCTTCAAGTTTTTCCTCAATGACTTGCCACCCCGTAGTCCCCTAATTTGAAGTTTTGATGCCGAAATTTGTTTGACATAGCCGAAACTAATCGCGGTAAGATACATTGTCAGTATTTTTTTGGTGACTGCAGGCTTAACGGATAGCTTAATGCGGGGTTCTTTACTTATCACCCATCCTATATCAATTTTCTGTGTTATGGACTTAATGTTCATTTTTTTGAGTGGAGCAGTGGGTGACACCACAAGCCTGTTAAATTGAGCTTGCGCTTTAAGCAAAAGGGTAACCGTTATGCACGATCCCCACAAACCTCCAGCGTTGTAGATGCTGTAGCTTCTTGGGACAGGTCCATTGGTTAAAGCTTTGATGGAATTTCTGCAACGATTAAGTATTTGATTGGTAGCCGAAGTGTACGACGTTCTTTGTGGTTTGCTAGAATCGCTATGTTTTCCCAGCTTTAACAAATAATTAGCTGACATAAAATTTGAGAGGTTTTATAGGCGGTGATAGGCACGACAGACTTTTCTGAAGAAGTTAAATGGTTGCTATAGTCCGTGCATAAAAAATCTCCCATTCTGTTTAAAATTTCTGCCGAGTAATAGTTTTGAAGCAAAAAGTTAATCTCGCTCTCGATACACTAAGTTGTATGTTCGATGCACTAAGCACTAGGCCTAAGTTGGGGCTGCGGCCCACTGTCTTGCTATCAGCCCATATCCTTTTGCATGGTACTTGCGGCTGACGTGACTATAGCCTGCGTCGGAACTAAATATCCTTGAAATGAACTTTTTCAAAAAAAATCAATAAATAAACTTTATGGATTTGTGCAAATATTATTTGTCCATGGTAATGTTTACAAGTCATTTACTACTTAGCTAATGCAAGTAACTAGCAAACGAAATGAGGAATGTACAAATAAGCTTATTGTACATTGGCGAAAATGTTAAAAAGGATTGCATAGTCATAGTCAAGTTTACGCTACGGACGTTGAACAAAACAGACAAAAATTTGAACAAAACAGTGGCAATATCAACGGAGACCGGAAAGATTCTGATGCGGTAACAGCTTGTAAGCTGTAAGTAGGCACTTCTGCATAAACGCTTAAAGCAACGTCTGTCGGAGAAAGCCATTGGGAGAAATGAAGCAAACAGTATTTCCACAGTCTTTGCCGTTCTTGAAATGGCGCAATTGGCATTCGTGATTTTAGGAACCGCATGCACATTTCTAAAACAATTGCATCACGCTTTGTTTCACAGACTAAGGAAGGTATTGTGTTCCAGAGAAATCAAGGAAGATAAAAATCAGCAATCGCAAATCTTAAAGCTTTATCTCTAGAAAACATCCTGAAAAGTAAAAAATTATATTCATTTAGACGCATATTTATCCTCCTATCACGAGAAAGCGATTAATGCAAAAAATGAGCCCGCTCAGAAGTTGCCAGCCATCTGTCTACTAAACCAAGGTGGGGGAATCCCGCTAAGTGCCTTTCCTAACGGCATAAGTAAACTTGCCCGCTTGCTCTTCACACTGCCCTTTAATGCTGAGCGTCAAGCAGGGAAGCTGGTGAATACCAATTCTAAAGTGATTGGTTTGACCCGACTCGTAATCAAACCCAAATCTACAGCTCCCGAGGTGGACTCTCTTACCACTTGGCCATCTGAGCTGCAAGTGTTGCTAGCTAATAAAAACGCGCGAGAGGAAAAGACAATGGTAACTGCAACAAGCTGATGGGTAATTATATAATGGTTTGCGAATTACTAATGAGAGCTCTGGCATTTTATTAAATGAACTTTTATTTCAAAAAAGTAATTTAACAGCCTTACTCATCGCATGCGCGACCAACGCTTTCATCAGAAAAATACCTCAAACATGGCTGAGTGAACTCTGTGCTTGCAGAGATAGACTCTGGGATGATTGCTAGTCAGGCGAAACAAATCACATTAAAAACGGGGATTAACAGACAGCTTCTCAAACAGAGGCGTCGTGCACCTAAAAAAATTGCAGGGTTTGGGGTCCAAATAACAACTTAAACAGATACTGATCACAATTCACAAACTTTGAAAAAGCCGCATTTAGCATTGAGTAAAAGTCTGTTTACACCAAATGCGATTTTAGTCCGATTTGCTGTCGCACGAAGTTTCATAAGATTTTTGACGTAAGCAGTTAACAAAAATATCTTCCACACAATTCGAATCCAAACAATATAGTTTTCCACCGGTTGTTTTGCGAATCACCTTACGATTGTATTCTAGAATGCCGCGCAAAGTGACGTAGCTTTACGTCATAACCACTAACTGTTTCGTAGCCTACGTCACTGTACGTACGAAAATTTTTATCGTATTCTGTGTAAACACACCTAACACCACGAAATAAGTAAGGAAAAGATACCAAAATAAGTTGTGATATCCCAATTTTTGCATAATAAATCAAAACATATTTTGATACCTCAAACACCTTCTTGATTATGGACAGTATGCGCAAACAGTGTGGCCCCACAATTTAACAATGAGGGAGGACATTTGCTGGAAGGTTGGGAACAAAGCCCCAGTCGCCGAAAGCAAGGGTAGGTCTGGGGCCCCCAGCCGCAAACGGATTTTTACAATTTTCACATAAAAAAAAAATCGTTTCAACAAACTTTTTATCAAAAAAGGGCATACCAAAACCTGCAGTAAGTGCAGTCACTATTATAGTGTCAGACAATACAAAAGTATTTTAGTAGCCCATGAGTAAAAGCAGAAGCTGCAAACATCATTAGCTTTGATGCATTTGATGGGATGACACGTATAAGTGTGTTCCACGCTATCATTTCTAACAACACACGCAAACTGTTTTCTCAATTCTAACTCCAGATCAAACCGAACCAATGGATGAAAACCAAATGGCACTGGTTAAATTTTAAATATTTTAAATTATAAAAAGTAACACATCTAAAAATATTTGGGGAGAGAGCTTGCCCCCCTTTTCCATGCCCAATAACACGACACCACTGATTAGAAATTGCACTTAATAGGATTTTCACTTTCTAACGAATAGTAAACAGGTAATATTAGAAACTTCTTTAAGTCGGATGAAAATTCAATTCACTAGCTTGGTTAAGTATCAGTGCTACCAATGACACACTACTGTACCATCCGAAACTCTAGCTCCCACCTTGCCTATTAATAAAAATATTCATTCGCACCAGGAGATGCTTTATCTTACATATGAGTCTTTACTGATCGTTATTTTGACCTTGACCTTGCTTCACTTTTGCTTCTAACGCTTGCAAAAAAATACCTCTCATTTCGTTTGCTAGTACCTGCACTAATTACATACCATTTCAACTGAGGCCTTAAAAAACATCATCACAATCAAAAAATATTTCAATAAATACAAAGGTTTGGTTTGTTATTTGGTCACACTACAATTATCACAATGATCTCTAACTCATAATAATTACAGTAATCATATATAGTGAAAAGTCATGGTGTATTGCTAACTTTGCCATATTACTTTTTCAATTTTTTCTTTTACGTAAATTTAAAAAAATGGAAAATGCAAAAACATTTAATGACACCAAAGCAAATTAAAGTTTTTTGTAAAAATGTGTTTATGGAAGTAACCAACAAATTTCACTTGTTGGGTTGGAGGCTAGAACAGCTCCTCATGAAGCTGTGTATGCAAGTTCAAAATCATTGGTTTGATTTAACTCAGAATTAAACCCAGTCTACAGATCTTTCAATCTGATGAAATATCAAAAAAAAGTTTAGATGATCATGTTAGGCCGATTTGAAACTTTTCCCAATATATTCATTATTCAAGAGGTTTGAGGAAACCGACTGCAGTACTGGCACGCTGTTTCCTCCAACATTTCAACAAATGTAAATTTGCCCAACTAGATTAGGCCTATTATCAGTAAAAATATGTCCTACGTTGTTAAAGATTTAAACAAAGTTAGCTCCAATTTTTTGATTTAAACTCAAGCATTCAAGTCTCTACAGATAATTAGGCTACTTTTATTTTTCACAAAAAATGCAGCAAACGATTGAACAAATTTGGTCAAAAATCATTATTACCCCAGGAATTCTTGAGCCAAATTTTGAAAAAATTGCATTAAATTTCTCATTCTTCTTAAATTTCTGGGTTTTCCACTTAGGAAACATTAAAAGCTGGTACGGGCAAATACATTAAGGTAACAGAGGGTACCAGCATATTTTGTAGATAACAGTACCACTATAAAAACAAACATGTGGCATTGGCCGTGCTCCCTCTAAGGTACGGCATGAAGTTTGAAAAAAATGGGAAATTTTGGGCAACATTTCTACAGCAGCAGACAAATGGCTAGTGATTTAGAAGCAAATTAGTAAGAAGTGGCTGACTTTTTTTTGCTAATAACAGTGTTTTGCCATAGAAACTCACGTTTTGGACAAAAACTTTTTCAGACTGTGAACACACCCTGTGAGTGTTTTAAGCAAATTTTTTCTCAATTTTGTTTGTCAGTTTGTGCAACTTCGTACTAGTTAAAATTTTAGAGAGAACAGTAGGCATTGGCATTTATAGACAGGCTCGCATTAAAACCTTACTCACCGAAGCTAGAAACTATCAAACTAGTTAATTTTTTTATTTAACTCATTCATTTTGCGCAGTACCAGTTGTACACGGTAGGCCTAATTAGAAATTCAATCTTAGTTCTCACTGACACCTTAAATTTGTGGTTTAACACACTGATATACTGTACAGACTTTGTAAGATACTCAGTCAGACTGCTAAGAATCTGCAGTGCCAGTGTATGCACCATATTTTGGAATAACAACCTTCCTGCAGGCGTATGAATGATTTCCGGTACCGGTAGGCCTACTGGTTATAAAAAGCTAGGTTGAAACACATCAACTACTTCAATTGTCCTGATGCCTGATTTCTTTTAGCCTGGCAAATATTGCAAACTTACTTATCCAAATTTGCTAATTTGTTATGCACAAGTCAAATACTAGTAGAATATCAGTAAAAACCCTCTACTTGATCTAGCCTACCCTTGCATGGCTACTACTGCTGCATAGCAAAATTATTAACTTGTGTATAGGATAATTTATAAACATCAGCCACGCATTCTACCTTTTTTTTATCTGCAATCACCATCAAGTTCACTAGCTCACAAAATTTCAGCGACTTAACTCTGCCAAATTTTTTTAGTTTGCGATTCGCAGCCACCACCCACACCTTTCTCCTATCTTCTGCGTTGTTTTTCCCGCAAAAATCAGTCTAAAATGGTCCTGTCGCTAGCGGCGCATAGTGGACATGCAAAACAGCTCAGCCTGCAATCTTGTTAAGTGTATAAACTATGGTTTGACTATTAGTAGGCCTATTATTGCATCACAATGAAAGTTTTTCAAGATTTTATAAGCAAGTTGGATAGCACAGAAAAACATGAGAGCAATTTCGGCAATCTCTGTATGAAAAAAGGCGGTTCGTTCTAAAAAGAGAGGTTTTCATTTTTTTTATAATCTTCAATGGGGAGGGGGGGTTTGACCCCCGAAACCCCCCTCGTGCGTACGCCACTGAGTTTATTGGTCTATTAGACATAAATTTTTTTTTTGCTCACAAACTTACCGCTCTCTTTTAATTCATTGCCAATAACAATCCAGGCATGGTCTTTAATGTTTCTACTCTTGAAATTTTGTATTTTTACAATACATTATACAAGCAGGGATGTTGCTTAACTTGCTCGATTAAAACATCATTAAATGCCATGCTTATTGCCTGATCTGTTCATCACAAATGCGTAAAATTGAGCTGAGTAGGACGCACACACTGCACACCAGCACATAAACAGTGAAGAAACATTATGGTACCAGTAGATCACATGGTGAACAGTGTTCCCTGTAAGGTGCAAAAATGAGAAATCTGAGGTTTTGGGAAAATATCATAAAGATAGAAAAACAAAATAAATATTGGGCAAATCATATTGAATATAGGCTACCTAAAAACTTATGTCTGCAAACAATTGCTTATTTAGTTTTTTTTTTATAAACCAGTTTCAAAGCAAAATTTTGGGCAAAAGTTTTGAAATAAGCTAGTAAAAACGTTTGGGCAAATTACCAATACTGGTATTGTAAACATTTTGTTTGGGCTAGACTAGAGAACACTGCCAGTGGGTACAATAGATGAAAGAACAAGCCAATGAAAATTATTGGGTCAAAGCTAGGGTTAGGTTTACGTTTATGGTAAAGGTTAGGGCCTAACCTACTGGTACCCCCTAACCCTTATTTTAACCCATACCGGTAACCATGTATGCGATGATTTCACTGGCAAGTTGGCAACCATTGTAGCCCATTCTACTCACTCAGACACTGCACAGCCATGGAGTTGCACCAGTTGATCAGCTAATATGGGCTACTACTGGTACTATGTACCAGTGAAAGAAAACTGTATGCGTAGGCTATCACCAATAACTGAATAACAGACTGGCAGGTAGACTTTTTAGGCTACCGGTATGTGATACTACTCCGGAATGGTAGGACAGACTGGCGGAGGCACATACTAGCAGGCTTTTTATTTTACGGCCTATCCAGCTATAGACTACTGCTTAGTAACTGTAACGACGTAGTAATTCGCCTGCTTTTCTACCGTCTTTACAGATATTTACGCGTCGACGACCAAGTTGTGAACTTAGGATTGTTATATTATTCGCCAACGGTTTCTAGAAATTTAAACGCACACATAAACAAAGGGCTTAACAATTTTAGCGACCTACGACACATACGTTACGAACGAATTACAAAATACAAAGAATTTACTTACGCGTTCGAATCTTTACATTACGCATGAAACTACAAATTAAATCAAACATAACAGTTAAATAAACAATGCAACTTACCAACGATTTTTCTATTGGCAGCGGACAGACGATCTATAGCTTTCTCTCGAACTGTCAAACTGACCTCGAAAGAAACTAATGGTCGAACCCGTGTGGAGCCACTAGTGAGATTATTTGTAGCACCAACTCGGAAGCTTCGAGGTGACAGTCAACAGACTATTTATGAGGGAAAGGGTCCCGGAAACAAAGATGAGCAAAGGCTCTGTAGACAACGGTCTACGTTACGGACAATGGTCCAGAACTAATTGGAGAACGGACAATCAAAAGGGTCCTAATATAATTACTAAAGAATTCAGTTGGCTTTCTTAAATGCTATTTGGGCTCATAAATTTCGGTCAACTCTTCTCAAATTCTATTTGAGTCAAACGTCTGTTTTCAACGACGACTCATTTTATCTGACACGCCCAAAAAGTCGATGGCTGGCAAGTTGCAACACTAAAAAAATTACAAATTGAGATAATTCAGAGCAATTACGAGTCAAATTAGCTGTGAATCACGAGACAAAAACACTGTAACTTAAGCCTGGTCTACACTGAGGCCGTGCCTGGCTGAGAAAAGTCAAGTCAAGCCAAGCGACGTGTCTACACTGGAAATGTGAAATGGTCAGACGCGGCGTGCTTTTTAAGTTGGCGCAATCAAACGTCATCATAACGGTATGGAGTTCGCACAGTGGTTCGTGCATTGGGCTGCGTTGACAAACAAACATACACTGATACAGTTTTCTGCTTGTTTGCTAACTAGTGGGCCAGTACCCTTCGACTCTATTCATTGGAACCCAAGATCCTAACCAAACAAGTCAAGTCAATTTTATTTGTTTGCACTGAAATAGTCTTCAAATAGTCAATTACACAACAACTTTTAACATAAAAATGATAAAACAGTACAAAAGTTAGTTTGATTACTTGATTAGTAATCAAGCAGTGGCAAACTGGACAGCGCAAAACCATTTCCTGATCATCTGAGTCAAGTTGCCCATATCCATTATCCAACAGGCGTAGAATTCGCAAATTTGTACACTAGAAATTTTGGGAGCTGGAGAAGGTTGTTGTTGGGCAGGGTAGGAGATCCTAAAGTTGTTGGATCTGTTGCAGGCATCTACACTAGCCCTCCTGTGAGTTCAATCAGGGATTCCAGAACCAATAGAATGAGTCTACCAAAAACAGCAGCCCCCTTCAATGGGGTATCTTTATCTGCTATACACAAATGTATCTGAAATCTTATTCAAATAGAACTGGTTAGTACACAACAATAGAAAAGTTTTCTCTAGTAGCTATAAATTCAGAAAAGTTTTCTCTAGGCTACTCATTTTTAATAAACCTAGGTGCAGTGGGCGAATGGGGTAGGTTGCCAACTTGTCATTCTGGCCTTAACTTACTACTGCAAGGTACTAACAACCTAGTCTACTGACATTTCAAAACTCAATACTTTCTAATCACTACTTTACAAAAAAACTCTCCACAAGCTGCAGTTCCATCCTTCACAACAAACCAACCTGCCAACTGTCAACACTGCTGAATAGGCCAGTCCATCAGCTGGTATCAATCTTTTTGGCTGCTGAAGACTTGGGATGTAATTCATTTTAGCCAAACAAATCGGAATTAAATAACCCTTTGGTCTCTGCAAAACTTGTTTTAAAAAAAAAACTAGACGTAGTTTACACTGCTCAAGTAGTTGGATACCGGTAGGTTGCCATTCTGGCCTGCGTACAGCTTGAATTCTTATACAGCCAACTAAAATTTCAAAATACAATCCTTTGCTATTTTCTTCAGCCTGTTTACCTAAAAAAAATATGCAAAGACAAAGTGTTTCACGACCCTGTAGTCTAAGACTATGAGCCTATACCTGTACCTGGAAAATGGAAAACTCCCGGTCGCAGCAAGTCGCAATCGCAGCAGGCTGAGAAGAATTAAACAAAGCGTAAATGTTTTTTCGGCTGTGCGCGGCTGAACGGGGCACATGTCATGCGCCACGCAAAGCTCCATTTCAATAAAACAAACTAACTTTTGCGCCTCGCTCAGCCTCAGTGTAGACAGGGCTTTAAAGTTGAAACGAATAAATCATAAGGCATGGTTCGATTCCTGTGACATGAAAATACAGAACTCAAAAACGACGCTGCAGTAACCATAGCCTACAGCATCGTAGAGAGTTACCGGTACTACAATTCACTCATGAAATGTACAGTAGTAACCTACCATACTGTAGTCTACTAGGCTATGGTTACTGAATACCGGTTACTACCGTAGCCTACCAACGCTTCTTTTGTTGCTTAGCACGCATTTTGAGAAAATTACTATCCTCAAAACCTTAAAAAGTTGCCAATATGAAGCAATTATGCCATAACAAGCACACTGGTACTGCAATTTGCCCACTCACATAGCTCAAACTCAGTTCTCTTTTCTTCCGTCATTACGTTATCTCAACGTAATGACGGGAAAACCAAGAAAATCACTTACGTCCCGTCACCGCCAGCCCACTTTTTTTGTGTGTGAACACCCTAACGTAGTCGCAACGGCAGACGCAACGGTAACGGCTTTGGTGTGAAGCCCGCTATACTTTGTATTGCAACGATTTGCTTCTTGCTGAACTGTTAATTATGATATTGCATTTTTAATGTTCTTTTTTAACAATGTTATGCGTTATGCAGAATTTCACTTTTTAATGAATCACTTTCGTGTTTTAAGATTGATTCATTAGAATAGATTCTGATAAATTAAAAGTAATTTTAAAAATTCGAATTTCCCAATTATGACGTCATCAAATATATTTGGTCAATGTCACGCAGGAGTTTAAATAAATTAGTTACAAGTGATTTCAACTTTCTCACTGTTTCAGAATAGAAGTTATTCAGCTTCAAACAATTTATGACGTCACAGGGGAATCCCCTCAGTACGATTTTAATAGGAAACTTTCAACGCTCATGTGCGAAAGCAAAGAGTCGTAATTTTAAAAACATTTTTGGCAGAAGTTGTTTTTTAGGTCCAAACCACGGGAAAAACTACCACCACATTAACTTTTCCAATATGACCCAAATATGAACAGCCCTTAACCGCGATTCACATACTTCACCACGATAAAAACCTTAGCTCTGCATGTGTGGCTTCGTAAAAATAGTATTAACGCTCTTCGTTTTTTAAGCAAACGCGCATACGCAATAAAATGTTCATAAAAACTCAAGCTAAGGCCACAATATTTATTTGCTACACTGGTCGTACTTTAAGCTATTCCAATCTTCACTGGACCTACAGTTATTACTCTTGAACGTTTTATAAAGTTATAATTTTCAAAAAAGACGTGTGTTCAAGCTCATTATTCTGAGTCTGCAGTCTTTACTGTACCAGTACTCTGGTAGATCTCTTCTATAATACGTAAAGATAATGACCATGAGCCAGGCTAGAATGACTTCCCATGATAAAAAGCTTATCACACTGCCATGCTAAACCTCAAGCTCAGTCCACATGCAAGTGCTCTAAACGAAAAATTCAGAACATCGAGAAACAGCAAAGCATAAAAACTAGACAGCTGCAATTAGCACCTCGAACAAAGATATAGGCCTACTGTAATATCAAATAACATCGCCGGCGCTACATTCTCTTTTTCATACTGCTTTACAACACTGCTTTCCCTCAGACTGCTTTGCATGGCTATTAAGCAAATTATAAAGTAAATAAACAACAGTTGATTGAAACTTTGAAGAAAAGTGTAAAAGAGCTTTCTCCTATCATTCTATTCGAGTTTTTGAACCTCAAGAATCTCCCGCTGAGAATCCAATTATCACAGATTAAATTTTCTATTAAAAGCTTTGTTGCTCACAATTTCAATTTAGACACCTTAAGGTGAGATTGTGAGACACAAAATCTTTAATCGTCAAAATTTTGCTTTTCACAATGTAACTTTATGGTTTTCTCATCATGCATTGTCTACTTTTATTTTTCCGCCGCGCGAGCTTACCAAATACCGATGCATATCGTCATTTGGACCATTTTTTCTTGAAACAACCTGTGTTTTGTGAAAACAATCGCAAAGTTGAATTTTTAAAAATATCGAGTCCTTGAGCCGAGGACAGCGCAAAATCCAAGGCCAAGCAGAGCCGAGGCCAAGGCCAAAGACAACACGGTCGAGGCCAGGGACTTCACGAACCTGTTCTCGAGGACTGCATCACTGACTGCTGTTTTATATTCTTCTGCATAAAAGCGCTGAAATAAAATTGAATTTGATTGGATTGTTTATAAAATTGTTAATTTAACTCCGTTAGTCATTTAATGAGCTTTCAGTTTATGACGCTATAACTACACAGTAGGCCTACACAACCTATTAAGACCTGTTGCCTGAGTTATGCTATAACTTGTAGTTATAACAGCGAATTCTACTTCTTACGGTATAGCACTGCTTTGCATACCCTGCTGATCATAGGTGGAGGAACTGGGGGAGCCCTGCCCTCCACTTTTTTTCAGGGGGGAAGGGCCTAATATACGCGTCTATTTCCACAATATTGCTTCTGCATGAATGTCTTTGAAACTTCATAGGCCTACCATCGAAATTAAAACCCAGGAAAGAGCTTAAATCCAGAGATGTCTTCTTTAAAATTTTGTTTGTGGGGTGGGGGGAACAGAAGCTAGAACCGTGGGTCTGAAGCCCACATACATTGGACATGAAGCCCACATACATTAGACACTAACTAACTAACTATGTCACACGTCGACAGGCTAAATATGGATTGTAGACATAAGACCGGACTTACGTATAAACTAAGCCGGTTGAAACCTAGGTAGGGCCTCGTAGAAAATAGGGAGCCTCATCACGAACAATGAAGACTTTTTTTTCTCTTCACTGGTACTTTCAGTGGAAAACATGTAAGTTATACCTTCTTTTTTTGCTCTTCACTACACCGATATTTTCAGTAAAAACAGGACATCTGAGGACGTGAAGACCTTTTTTTGCTCTTCCAACCAGGGTGATCAAATAGCCTAGGGCTTCTCATTGTCTAAATCCGCCACCCAGAAGCGTATTTAGGGGCGAGGCCATTGTGCCATGCCCCCCCCCCCCTTTTGACTCTGCCTTTTAGTAAAAAGAACAATGCTAGTGGTTTCAAGTGACTGAAATATGCCAGATTCTTTTGATGGTTTCTGTAGCTTATAGCCAGGGGCGAATCCAGGGGGGTAGGATAAGGGATATGCATCCTCCCACAAGCCATTTTCAAAAATGTTTTTGATGCATACAATTTTTTCATAATTTCGAACCGTCTTCGATAGCTATAAGCCTTACGCCTTAAGCAAGCATAATTAAAAATGTGCGAACAAAATGTATCATATTTGGCGCAGCACTTGAATTAGGGTCAAAAAATTTAAACATAATTTTCCTGAAAATTCTTTGAAAAGCACCAAAATATCCGTTACAGAATTTAAACTTTCAAAAAATTTTCGGGGGAGCATGCCCCCGGACCTCCTAGGGTTTTTTTTTATTTCTTAATCAGCTTCAAATTGGTTTTGTCGAAACTAAATACGCTTGACAAAAAATGTGAAAATTATGCCCCCCCCCCTTCTTTACAATTTCTCGCTACGCCACTGCTGGCCGTGGTTGTAGATGAAGAAAATCTGGTCATTGGTCTCGGCCCCCTCCCCACTTTAAAAATGCTTCCGCCATCGCTGCTGATGACAATGGAATCTACGTCGTTGAAATGTCAAGTTTTAGGAATTACTGTGGCTCAAACTTTCCTCCTTCACTAATTTTCGTCCCATATTTGTTGTGTTGGAATACCTTACATGTTCTATCATAAATTCCCACAGACCTACTGATTTTAAACTAGACATCAGTGCAGTGATGCAGCAGTGACAAAAAGTGTTGCTTTAAAAGAGAATGCTTGAAGGTTAAATAAAGCGAGGGAACCATCGCGCTGTTAAACAGGATGAATCACAGCATTGACAACTAAAATCAGAAATTACGGAACAACCGCAGCAAGACATTATGGCCAGGACTCTGGGTCAGCCAAGCACTAGCTACGACTTAGAGGGGATTCCCAATCTTTTGCTTTCTGTGTACCACTTCTGGCCCTTTTTTGTAGCTGCGTACCACCTACCTTTGATAAATACGCTACTTTTTGACCATTGACCATGAGCTGTGCTGAAAGGTTTATTTTACATACAAAAACGAATACATAATTAAATCCAATGTTCATTATACTCGGTATTACGCTGAAGCACACAGCTAAGTAACAGTGCGGCTTGGCATCTGGGCAGCACAGTTTTGAACTTCGAAGAAATCTCAACCTGTCCACATGTCCAATTTATGTGGGCTTTAAGGCCACATGTGCGGGTCATCCTTGCGAATCGAGCTTTTGAATGAAGGTAGTCGAAGGGTGGGCAAAATTTTCATTAAAAGAGCCACTTGTGGAAAAGTAGAACAACCGAAGAGTTGCCACCTGTGAGTCAAAGAGCAAAAAAAGTTTTCGACCACACAAGAACTGGAGATGGGGGGTGTAAGTGCAATTGCAAAGCAAAAAAAAGTCTTCGGTGTTCCTCACAAAGAGCTGAAGAGCCACGTGTTGAGGGCCGAAAAGCCGCTTGTAGCTTACGAGCCGCACTTTGCCCAGTCCTGATGTAGTCAATGTGATTGCAAAATCAATGATGTTGCTCCCAGGCTCCTGAAGATAACAACTACAGTGATTCATGCAAGGGCGTTGGAAGCCCCCTCTATATTTTTTCAGTCCCCTCTCTCACAAATTTATAACTACAGTACACCCTATTGCACTTCAACGATGGCTTATGGCGTCACTTGTTATTCGTTTCTTTTCTGCATTGATACTATCAAACCAACGTACGGTACTAACTTTTGCAACTTTGTGACAAAAGTGAACAAAATCGCGAAAACTGGTAGATTTCTTGGTACCTTCCTGCACTAAGCTTTTAGAGCTTTACTATGATGTCACAGTAAACTTTTCTCCAACTTTAGTAGAAACGTCTAGGCAAATAACAGCGAAACAACAAAATATCAAATTAGAATTAGCTAGCTCAGGGTTGGCGAATCTGTGGCACGCCGCAGGTTTTTTTCTGGCACGCCACTAGATAAAGTAAATCTTTTTTACACAACCGCCCCTTTTCGGAAAGTGTGGGTCTAAACTACCCCGCAAAGCCTTCACGTTCGTAGAGCTGCAATTTTTCCCACTGAAAACAGGTGATGATCAAAGAAAAAGTCTTCACGTTCGCAGAGCTACTGCTTTCCAACTGAAATCGGGTGAAAACCAAAAAAAAAAAGATCTTCACGTTCGCTGATCCACTTTCCCCACAATTCATTTAAAGTAATGGCACGTCATTAGCTTGCTAAACTTTATTTTTAATATTTTGGCACGTTCGCCAATAAAGGTTCGCTTCCCCTGAGCTAGCTTATCCTAGTAGCAGTGGCGTCGCGAAAAATTTAAAAGGAAGTGTGAGGGCCATAATTTCCACAAAATTTTCAAGCGCATTTTTTTTCGGCAGAACAAATTTAAAGCTGATTGAGCAACAAGAAAAGCTCTAGGGGGGTCTGGGGACATGCTTCCCCGGAAAATGTTTGAAAATTTACATGCTGCGAATGGCTATTTTAGCGCTTTTTGAATAATTTTCAGGCAAATTTCCTTAAATTTTTGACCCTAAAGCGGGATGTCCACTGAGAAACGATACGATAACGACAGGGAAATCCCCGAGGAGCGCACGATGCGCAAAAAACGCTCTGATACGACAACGATCTGCTAACGATATTTTTAAAAACAAGTTGCTTGGCAGTTTAATTTACGCTAACGCTTTTCTGTGGTAACTTCCTGCTTATCTGCAGTAAGGCCTATTCAAAAGCTGTGTTATGTATATACAAAACAAAGAGTCCCACTTTACTGCAAGGTAAAGCGCCTTTTTCTGCGGCAGAGCAAAACACTTAAAATGATTTGCACCTATTAACTTCTAGATACCCCAAGAGGGCCGGCGCCAAAGGGGAGCCTAGTTTCACAATCAACCAGCTTTGCCTCTTCCCAATATCAACAAGCCTAATTTTGTTTTGAAGACAGTGACTTTAGTGCAAAATTAGATCACACTTTGGCCCCTCCTGATAAACGCTTGGTCCCTAAGTCGATTGCTCTGACGCCAGCTCTGTACCCCAAACTAGTCCAGTTTTAATCTACAATTTTCATACGATACTAAGATAATCATACAAGAGGGGGGGGTTACCTATGTATGCGCCCCCCTCAGGTCTTCTCTGACACACCTTAAGAATCTTTCCCGCTCAGATTTTTCGGAAAAAATCATATCTCAATGTACCGGTAGGAATATCTCTTCATCCGTCTCCCTTTGGAAAATTTCTGAGTAAGCCCCTGCACACAATTGATGTTTGAGTGGCCTAAAACACTGCTAACTGTTCAAATTACACGAAAATACTGTAGCCTACATCAGAAAATGCAATTTATAGCAACTCGATTATAAAATAAGCCTGACAAAACCAGCAACAAGGTGTCTGTTAACATGGTAGTCTACAAAGCAAAACTCATCCAACCAACACCCGCAATATGATTACAATTGCACAACTAAGATAAAGCAAAAATGTTAACTACACTAAATTTTTTCGCATAGGGCTTAAGAACCATTCTCTCATAACTCTTTCAGTAGCCTTGAAAAAATCTGTTTAGTCCCAGAAGCTTTTCGTGAAGCACTCTTCAGTGGGTAATCGCGTCAATGAAAGAACTGAAAAACAAGATCAGATTTTAACCATTTGGACATTCGGACGTCGACGAATCTTGTTCAGAACATTCGGACGTGACCATGGAAAAGAACGTCAGAACCGCTGTCGAAAATTGCTATGGCTCTGTGGCCGTTCGGACTGTGTTTATTTCTAGACAAATGTTGCCGACCAGTCGGAAAGATGTCGTACCTGCCCTTCAAAAGAGTTCAGTCATCTACGAATACAAGTGCCACTGTGACAGTCGGTACGTAGGAAGGACATCTCAACGACTTCAAGATCGTACAAAGCAACATATTCCCAAATGGCTACAACAAATTACTGGCGCCACCAAGCGGACACAACCAGGCCGGGCGTGCAAGCAAAGTCAAGCCACTCCAGAATGTGACTCAGCCATTGGACAACATCTTTTAGAAAACGCCCGATGTGCTGCCAACTACAACGAAGATCAATTTTTCATTCTGGACACTGCACGTAACGGATTCCATCTCAGTGTACTCGAAGCTAGCTACATCAGAGAAGGGCGACAGATTCTTTGCAAACAGAAAGAGTTTGTCTATACTCTTAATCTGTTCAAATAGAATTCGGGCCTGTCGCGACTTGTCCAGTGAGAAGTCGCATGCTATTATCTCTTTGATGATTGGCTAATTTTGCTTCATCGTCGCCTCGCTTTGCCCTCGATTCGTCGACGTCCGAAAATCTGATCTTGTTTTTCAGTTCTTTCATTGACGCGATTACCCACTGAAGAGTGCGTCACGAAAAGCTTCTAGGACTAAACAGCTTTTTTCAAGGCTACTGAAAGAGTTATGAGAGAATGGTTCTTAAGCCCAATGCGAAAACAGCTTTTTTCAAAGCTATACTCCAGTTCTGTACCGCTAATCAATTATTTAAATTTTTTCATTTTTGCAATTCTATTCACCAGGACCAACACAACCACAATTTGTTTTACTGCAGTGTTGTGACAAATTTTGATTTTTTACTGCTATTTTTGAGATTTTTTAACAAAAATAGTTGTTTTGTGAATTAATTGCTTTGTATTTTATGCACATAATGTCCATGCATAGGCCTACAATATTTATTTCCACTGCAACAGTCAAAAAATTTGGCTAACCAGTAATGTCTATTATCAAACACTAGGCCTAGCATGAAAAAAAAAAAAAAACAAGAATGAGTAAACTCGAAAACTCTTGTAAATTAAGCTGCATTGATTATACACTTTGTCTTATTCAAGCTAGGAGTAAAGCAAACGTGCATATATCATGTCAAATTCTTAAATCAAACATTTGCAGATGTTGCCACGTTTAAATGGTGTCTAGTTGCAATGTCATTTCTTAACAACACACTAGTACGTAATGGTATGCAAAAGACAACCAACCGTGATTTAATCTAAGCGTTTAGATTTATGAGCAAGACATTTCTACCAGTGTTGAAACAATCACAAATGATCATGACAAAGTCCCCACATGTAGTTTCAAAATATTTACTTAACTTCAATTTTCACACTATCAATAGCTTTAATTTGAAAAATGGAATAAAGCAAAGTTCAAACTATTAAATTAAGTCTCTTCAGTGGTGCTATGAGCTTCAAATCCATGAAGTACATCCATCAACCTACAATGCATTCTTCCAGATAACCTTTATTCTACCTAATACCTATAAAGGTTAATTCGCGTTTCTTGTTTCTCGATTTCATTGGGAGACATGATGTTAATGGTCCTGCATGGCAATGTCCACATGCAATGATCATACACACAACAGAGGTAGCAAAGACATATTAGGTGCTACTACACACTACACCCCCGTGATGACTATAAAGTATGGGAGTGCTCTCAAGTCTAAGACTGACTATAAGCTTGATCTGATGGCCTATGGTCAAACTTAGAAAATGAAATTACTCCGCGGGGAAATAACAACTCCACACCATGAAAACCCTTTTGACCCAACCTATAGCTAATCTCCCAACCAGTTTCTGTGCTTTAATTAACCCTTTTTTTTGCAGTTGCAGACGCGTTTCGACCTTATTAGGTCTCATCAGTGCAGCATAGCATGCCCCACCCCCTAAATAAAACTCAAAATAATCGCTAAATCTCCAGCTTTACACCTCTATAGAACAATATATCTCAAAGCTAACCTTCTCCTTGACATACTCAAGGCTTAAAAGAAATTTTGAATACGGTTAAAAAACAGACAGAATTGTTGCCAATTGTTAGCACATAAAGGTATTGTGATTACATAAGATGTCTTCTATTTTTATGGATCCTCAATAAATATATTCCTTCTTAATGCAAAAACCGGTTGGTCTCTAACAAGCAGTGAAAAAATCAACATATACGCTTGGATTTACGACGTCTGCGAGATGAAGTGATTGTTGTTCAATTATGACGTAATCCTTTTGTGGATAGGCATGTAGACCAAGACAGGCACTTGCAAAGCCAGCCATCGTCATAGGCGCTTACACTATGCTTTCTCCAAATTGGATGTCATTTGGCTTCGCAAGTGCCTATCATGGTTCACATGCCTATCTGAATTCAGCAACTTATTTACTGAAGATTGTGTGTACAGTAACATCACATCAATTTAATGTTACCAACTCATCTACTACCATCCACAAGATGAACGCGTCCACATCTCTCGATCAATTCGTTTGTCTCTCAACGAATCAAGACACAGTTGCCCCTTCTCTAGCTTCATCTCTTTTGAGTAAGCCTTCACTGGTCCTAACCAGAGTGAATACGATGTTCACACGACTAGAGAGAACTCTACCTACAATTACCAGCATAGTGTTAGCACCTCGACGTTGGCTGGTTTAATTGCCTGTCTTGGTCCACATGCCTAATCAAAGTCGTTGAAGTAGAAGGTGAGGCTCCGACATGAC